>VYZT01014641.1:0-10575 GCA_013400735.1 Pomatostomus ruficeps | reverse complement strand
ATGGCCTCAAGCTGCACCAGAGGAGGACCAGGCTGGACATCAAGAAGAATTTCTTCATAGAAAGGATTGTCAAGCATTGGAATGGGAGGAAGGTGGTGGAGTCACCCTCCCTGAAGGTGTCCAAGAAACAACTGGATGTAGCACTTAGTGCCACAGTCTAGTTGACAAAATAGAGATTGGTCAAAGTTTGAACTCAATGATCTTGGAGGTCTTTTTCAGGCTAAATGATTCTATATTATAGCTCAGAATAATGAATGGCTGCTGAGGATATATAATGTCTGAGGTATTTTTCCCCCGGTAGCTCCAATAATCCAGTGTGAAAGGTCTTATCAGGCGGGCAGAGTGTCAGTCACTTGTCCCCAGCAAAAGACAGTCTGTCTTCTACAAGCAGATAAATGTTTTGCTTCCAGTTCACACAGGTGGATATTTTCAAAGACACACAGGAGTGAGGTGCTTGTCTCCCTTTGACTTGAAGAGATTCAATGCAATGTAATAAAAGTCCCTATGGGAGTGATGGTTGTCTGTGGCTGGCTTACAAATGTGAGGTATTCACAGCCGCCCTCATTTCCAAGCCTGCTACAGTCTAGACACACAGAAACAGCAGCATGCTAACAAAAAATATGTGTTGTGCACCAAAAACTTGAGAGGTAGCAGGGGAAAGCTGACAGTAGTGAGACAGTAAGCATTTTGCCCAGTGCTCTGTAAGGTTGATTTCTTCCTCATTACCGGTGCCCCTTACACCAGCTGCTTGGTAGTTTGCTAGCCAAGATAATAGGCAAAGATTTATTTTTAAAGGGTTTTGTGACTCTTGAAGATGTGTCTCAATTCGTTTCTTTTATTAAAACACTTATTTGTCAGTTAATGTCAGCTATTCATTCCCAGGCACTTACTTGGTTTTGGAAGGAGACGTTTTTTAGGAATGTTTCAATTAATTCAGGATTTTCTTCTCTTGAGTAGAATAACAACCTAGCATAGGCTGGGTTTGGATTCTGCTCCCATCTATAAGGGATGTCTGGAGACTTTTACAGCTCAGACTTTCTGGGCTTGGGAATGTGTTAGCATGTCAGTTCCTGAGCAGCATTTGTTTTGGGGTTACTGAGCATGTTGGTAGAGTCTGCCAGTTTGCATTACGTGAAGACTCTGGACATCTAAAACAGATACTAACAAACCTGTTCCTTCTGTTTTATTGCAGGCCTTCCTGTGAGCTCTCCAAAAGATTTAACAAGTAAGAGCACTAGAAGAGGTTGCTCTGTGCACACTGATGAAAAAGGCTGGTGTGATCTGGGGGAGGGACAGTCTGAAGAAAGGAAATATTCAGGGAACAAGAAGGATCTAGGGGAATAATGGACCTGAAGCATAGTACAGAGAAGCAGAGGAGTGATGCTCAGCTTGTAGCGTTAAGTAACTTTGCTGTGATTTCAGCTGAACACCATGTTGGACAGCAGATACTGGACAGAAAACAGGGTGGGACCACAAAAAAAATCAGGCCTGGCATATTACATGATGCAATGGGAAGCTGATATAAATAGAGTGTTTACCAAGGAGCTTGTTCTTGTCAGTGGCTCTCATTCCTCACCCTGTAGTTAGAAGCAGCAAGTCCCAGAGTAAGGCAAGTTTCCTGTGCTAATGAACCTGTATTGTGGTGCTTTCCTTTCTCTGGGCTTATCAGGAAACCAGGAAACAGTCTCTTCTGCACTGGTCCCTGCAGCTCTCGCTGCTGCTGCCTGCAAAATCTTGTCCCTCCTGTTACCATGATGGATGTATTTCTCCAAGTCATTTTTATTCTGATCCCAGATTATTCCATAACTGGAAAATGCCTTCCAGATCCAGAGAAACTAGACAGGAGGGGCTGATTTCTGAGGAACTTTCATGAAAGAAATGGGAAAATGAGCTTAAGGTTTTAGTTCCTTAGTCTGTTTTATTCAGTAATGTTTCCTTTCAGCTGTCATATTTCTTGTTGAGGGTCACAAGTAGTTAAAATGCTAACCTATGGATTTTTCTTTCCTTCATTACTCACATCTTGGTCAATTAACAGATAACCAGGGAAAAAACCAGGGGATTTCAGTCCTCAGTTTTTCTCCTGAGGAGAGGCACATATCTCCTGCACAAAGGCAGGGATACACATTCCTGGTTTTCAGTGCAGTTTGTTTCTGTTGACATTTCCAGTCAGTATCCAGGGTAACTCATTGCTGTGATAATTGCCTGCTTGCCCTGTATATCATGTCGTATACCAGATAAGGTAACAAAAAGGGCAGTAGTATTTCCTTGGGAAATTTGAAGCAATCACATGGAATTAAGAATTCATAGGAATTATTTTAGTCACTTGATGATGGCTCAGTTTCCATCCTTATATTATCACTCCTCAGCAGACAGGCACCAAGAGAAAGAGTACTTCTGCTTTAAAGAAACAGTGAGTTTTCAGAGATAAAGTTTTGGACAAGGATTATTTCCTACACTGTAGCATCAGAATGTCTCAGCTATGACTGCATTGTTTAGGCACCACACAAGTACTTAGTAAGTGATCATCTTTCCCCAGGAGGTTTCTGTGTCCAGAAAAATGAAGGTAGAAGAGTGGGAAGGGGGGAAAGAGAACAACCACCAAAACATTTTTTAATAGTGGGGATGAGTTTAAAATCATTTTTGCAAGGAAGAGGAATTCCTACATGGTTGGGACAAACAAACCTTATTAGTTGCTGTAACTCCATGGATTAGTTACAAGTACTGCCTACACAAAAGTTTCTGTAAAAATAAGGACATGTCTTTCAGAGACTTAGTAAAACAAAATTGTGTTCTGGACCTCAAAAAGGCCATAGGAAATTGGTTTTAATGACTTAGTTAATTTCATAGCTTCTACCCAACAATTTGAGCGCTCTGCTGTTCTTTGGAACAGGAACCATGCAATCCTACAGGTGTGGATTGTGAGTAGGTACCTGAGCAACAAAACCTCAGTGGCTGCTACCATACTTATATGGAGCTATAACCTCTGCTAGGACCCCTTTCTAAGAGATCACCTTCCCCAGATGCCTTTGTTTGATAGTCACTTCTGATATTTAGCCAGGCAATGGAAACGCTTGACCTTGCATCACATCTGTCCAGCCAGCTGGCTCCTTCAGTGGCAGTGAGCACTTGTCTACTCAAGCCTCCATCCAACAGGGAATGCAATCCCATGTGCTATATAATGTACCTAGGGACACATCGATATATGCATTTTCTGTTTTCTCTCTGGAAGTTCAGTGATTGTTTTTTCATAGGCTGTATGTAGAAAGGTAATAAATTTTTTGCATTGTTGATGCCTGGCTCAAATTCAGATTAGCACCTGAAGGTAGAAAACCCAGCCCTGTAAAATGTCCCAGAGGCCCACAACAGTCATTGCTCTCTCCAAATGTGGCAGGGAGCAGGCATATTCCTCTATAACAACACTCAAGAAACTTGCTGTCTACTAATATTGCACCTCTTCGGACTTCTTCATCTACTATTAGCCCTTTTTTTTTTTTTTTTCAATTAGCAGTGAAATATTTCAGTCTTTCTTCTCTTGGAGACAGGTCTAATTTTCACCTTCCTTCTTGTTTATTTACTTGTTAAAAGTTCTCTTCTAATGTTGAGCAGTACCATAATCTCCTCAAAGTGAAAAAGTTTGTAGCTCACAACCTGTAAGCAGATGAGCCATACAAAGTGCGTGTTTCTTTTAGGCCACGCTAGATAAACTTTCCACCCCTCTTGCCAAGTTATACAAGTATTACTGAGAAGAAATATAGATATGAAGCACCAAGTGAAGCTCCAGAACTGGGGGCACAAAAGTTGGTTTGGGATGGTAATTTTTCAGAGGGTGTCATTTGGGGAATTCTGGCAATATGTGTTTACCTGAAAGGCAATATTTCTTTTGCAGAGCCAGCTTCTGGAAGTCCTAAAGGCAGTTCTGGAAACCAGACTCAGCCAGGGAGTGAGCCTCACTATTCTAGTGAGTATTCTCACTTAATTGTCCAGCTTTTGAGTTTTCAGTTGACCAGCTTTCCTTTTGATGAGTGGTTGGAGTAGCAGATAAATGCAACTGGCAGTTTTATTTCTAGCCTTGCCAGATTTAGGCCCTACTACAAACCAAATTTAAATTCTGGTTATAAAACTCCTCTCAAAGAGAAACAGAGCTCAATAAGTTGGCACTGCTCTCACTGTAGAGCAACACAATTATTCCCAAGGACTGATTCAAAGTGGTAAAATTGAAAAAAAAAAAGAGAAAGAGTCATCCCCTGTGAGAGAAGACACAAGGGAACATACAAAAAAGTTGCTCATATACATGTTGTACATATTATATGAATGTGTTGTTATGAATGTATTATATGAATATATTATTCATATTGTCATGGGAGAGAAGGTCTGGGAGGCAGTCTTCTGCAGACTCTTTAAGCACTTGATATTTGCATGATGCAGGTTACTTAATCTTTCATTTTAATATTATGCATCTCTGGGGCAAGAGTGTTGCTACAGGTTTGCTATTTCCTACCCAGAGTACTGACTAAGCAAAATATGTTTCATGTTTTCCCACTGTAAACTGTCTCCCTCTAGTTCCACAGATGCACAGACACATCTATATGAATATTAAATATTAATTTCGTCAAGAGCCATTGAATGCAGTCTCCCCTTGACACAGGGCTTAGGCCAGCAGGCAGGACAGTGCCTGCTAAATTTGAATGTGTCCAGTCACTGCCAGAGAAAAGACAAAAAGGGAGAAGCTGGGCTTATATATTTCCCAGGGAAAGCTTCTCTTCATTACATAAGTCTTTCCTTTTTTTTAGCTTCTTGGCTGGGAAACACCTGTCAGGAAATGGCAGATGGTGGGAAATAATAAAAGGAAAGAGATGTCCTCATTTTAAAAGGAGATCTTGCATTTTCTATCCCTGGTTGTAAGTGCTGTGGGGAATGTTACTGAATTATGTAACTCCTTGGTGTCTTTCTGGGTGCACAATGTTAAAAGCAAAATAATCACTTCAGTTCCTGAATTTCAGACAGGTCTTTTTTTAAAAAAAAATAACAAGGAAAAAAATAGATGGCATGTTTAAAAGATTTATTTCTGGAACATGACTTTCTCACAAAACCTTTGGAGGCCATCAACACTGGCATTGAATAATGAGTATTTTCATCAGAATTATGGTGGGCACAGTGAAGCTGGTGCTGAAACCTTGTTCTTCTACTGAAAAATGGGCGAAACCAGTTCCACAGGGCAGCTCGAGTGTCAGGGAAGCAGCAAGGGCAGGAGAAGGAAGGTGCCTGAGTCTTCCCTCCACAGAGCATCCATGCCTGTGGCTCAGTGGTTGTGGCAAGAGTAACAGGATCAGCAGGTTTCCCAACTCCAGAGAAACTGGTAACGTTTGGTGAAGTGGAGCTGCAGGTGCCTCTCACCTTAGTGTTAGCAAGTACCTATACACAGAGGCAATGTGAGTCAGAGGCAGCAGCCAAAATTTTGTTCTTCCTCTTTTGCAGATGTTATCTTGCCAATTGTCATCACCTTGATAGTCATTACCCTCTCTGTCTTCTCGCTGGTGGCTTTGTACAAAATGTGCCAGAAGAAAACTCCAGGTATTTGATTTGCTTTCTCTGCGGGGGTGGGGGGGAACCAGCGTGCTTTTTATTATTAAAAGATCTCTTTTAGATTACCTTAACCATCCCTGTTGTGGTAGTCTGATGGGAAAGCTGTTTGTATTTTGAAGTGTTTTGCCTAAAGTGGGAAACTGACACTTCATTTTCAAAATATGTAGGAAGAACAGAGTGAGCAAAAATGATTTTTGGAGAATATATAATGCAGTAAACTTCTTGTTCATGCTTTTGCAGCTACAAAGAGCTAATAAACACCTGCTCTAACACAATCAATCAGGTAGAAATAGTGAAAACTAAATTTGAAGATATTGAACAAAATCACTTTATTTTATCTTTCTTCTAGATACAGGCAAAGAAATATCAATGGTTTTTTTTGGGATTCACCTGATACATACATACACACACACATACACATGATGCATGAGTGAAATTTTCCAGTTACAGTATAATGTGCATGGAACAAAATCCCTGAGCAAACAGTATTTTCAGAAACAGTCATTTTGACAGAGCAGCTAAAGTCAGTATCTGTTTCTCTGCTGTCCATTAAATACTTAAGATAATGAATTATATTTCCATCAAAGTCCATTTCCCAAATGTTTCAGGGTTGCCCAAGTAAGCCACAGGTAAGTGTAAGTCTCCATTAAGTGAAAACCCAGATCTGTATCTAGACTGTGGTTTTTCTGTCGCTGTGAGCTGGCAGGAGTTAGGAGACCTGTGCAGAACTGTGAAATCACCAGGCATTGGAAATACAAAATCACAACAGGGTGTTGAAGCTGTAAACCAAGACAAACAGTGTGTCACAACCAATTTAGCCAATGACATGGAAAACCAGCCCCAGATACACACAGGAAGGTGTGATTCTTACTTAGGAAATTACCGAATATTCAGAGTCAAGTGATAAAGATGTGAGATGAAGAACACTTCCTTACCAGCCTCCCCTGTGCACAAATGTCACCAGGCACTGTATTAGCAAATTCATTTGGAAGACAAAGTAGATATCTGTGGTGCTTCCTGAAGGATTTGCCCAGACCTATCCAGTATGCTTCCCCTGCGGATGGAAAGCCCTGTGCTTGCTGCCATGGAGTTGGCTCCATGTCTCTGATGTTACCCCCTGGCCCCATCCATCTGTCCATGCTTACACATAAGCATAAAGTACATTCAGGAAATGATTCATTTTGGAGGCAAACCTGTTCCTCATCAATGGGGATGACAAACTCTGTTCTCAGATGTCATGCCAGGCTGTACCTCCAGGGGGTACTGCCTCAGGAACACCCTTGTTCCCTCAGTCCCCTCACCACCACGTATCTTTTGGCTCTGTTGTTGTGTACTCGAGAACCATTGCATCCTCTCGTCCTCTGTGCCAGCTACCCAGGGATTTGGGAGCTGCAGGGAAAAATGTGCTTCTGCTGTGCTCTTGGGCACATGTCATTCTCCCTGGTTTCCAGAAGTGTCGGTATGAGCAGCATCAGTTCACTTCTGTAGATGACCAGAAAAATAAAAATTACTATTCAAGCTGGTTGATTGTGTTAACGAACTTAATGCAAAATTACAATCGAGCCTTCTGCCAGCAACTGCAATAGCCATGTCTAAATGTTTGGGAGTTGAGTTCCAGCAGTCAAAATGATTTAACTTTTTTCTTCTTCCAGAGAGACAAGAGAACGGCGCTGAACAGTAGGTTGCATCTTTTGCGTTGCTTTGAGATCTATCACAGGGCATTTGTAAATGTAGCAGATTTTTGCATAGGATTTTCTTTGATCTTTCTCTGTTTAAACATAATAATCAGTTGCCACCCGAAAGAGAAATATCCTGTTGAAAGTGCTGCACTTGCAGTTACTGTAGACCTGTATGCATGATAAGCAGCTGTTTAATGTGGTGACTCTCACCTGTTTTGCAAGTGATCCTTTTGAAATGGATAAATAGCTTATGCTGTGCCACAGGACTCATTGGCCCAGGCTTTTTTCTTTTTTTCTCCCCCCCCACTTTTTGCCCCATTGATCCCTCCCCTCTACCCCCACATCTTTTCCCACCTCACTTCTTTTGTTCATATTTTCTCTCTTTTAAGTGTTTCTTTTTTATTCTGGATTATTTATATTTATATATATTTCTATTGTTCCTCATTATATCATGTTCCTCTGTCCCATCTTGTTCCCACTAGACCATTTGCATAGGCTCAGTTGAAATAGTGGCATAAGGAGTGTGAGGAGAGGGAAACTGAGAAGGATCCATTTGAAGATACAACTTAAGGCCATTGAGCCCAGCAGTGGGCGCTTGTATAACCAAAAGCAACATTTAAACTACTGATTACTCAGTAGCCCTGACTCCCTGGACATCTGAAGTGGTTCTTCTTTCCAATTCAACATGGCTAAAAGGCTTGCATTGACAGAAAAAATATTACTCCTTTTCCCCCAGAGGTACCTTCTCTGTGAAGTCCTAGTTCACACCTGAAGTCATGAAACTTGATTTATTACATATTTTAAGAAAAAGGTATTTTCAGAGATGATGTTGTTTTCTACCACCAAGACTTGCACATGACCCCTTGCAAAGCCCATTTTAAGCCTGCCAGTGTAGACTGGAGTAGATGCTGCCTCCTCAGGACCATAATCTTAGAGTTTTGTTTGGCTGACCAACACGTGTGCTGATTGCTTAAATGTTTTCTGACTTCATCAGGGCCCAGTCAGATAAAGAAGGAGTCAAACTTCTTTCTGTGAAGACAACTTCTTCTGAGACTGGTGAGTGTTTCCCTTGTGTGTATGTCTGTTTCCTTCTCTGAACTCAGAGAAGAGCAGTTTTTGGGATGTCATTTCCAATAGCAAACCCATCTTCAGTTCCTGTCAGTCAAAGTCACTGCAAACAATTCCTCTACAGTGTGTAAATCCCCAGACTGGGATCCTGTAGAGCTGCAGTTCAGCTGTACTGTGTGTGCTGTCAGTATTTGGGAGTGAGAAATATGACTGGTTTAGGAAAATATTTTTTTTAAAATCATCAGTGGTAAGCAATCCAGCTAGGCATGTTCAGGAGTAACAGTGATCATGGTATTTGTCAGCTAGGCCTGGCTGTACAAAGAAGTTTGAAGACTGGTAATATCAGAATCACAGAATGTTCTGAGTTGGAAGGGATACACAAGTGAACTTAAGTGAATGGCCCATGTGAAGATCAAACCCACAACCCTGGTGTTATTATTACCATGCTCTAACTAGCTGAGCTAATATCCCAGGGATCAGAAGGTTTGGGAGTCAGTGCTGTATGTAATGAGGATTCTGTTGGAGATGACATCAGCAGTGTTCAGTCAGCCCTGTACTCAGTCACCCTTTGCATTCCAAGTCCTACACTCATTGCAAATTCCTCTTTCCTGTGCTTCAGGTTCTTACAAAATCTGTGGTAATAAAGCCTAAAGAAACAAAGGTTATTAATAACATGCACAAAAGTAAGCAAAGTCTCAAAGCAAAGAGACGGATGCAGTTATAGATTCTGCAAAAAAATGGAATAGTACAAAATAAGACTGAGACAGAACAAAATTCTGACTAGTCTGATTTCAGATACTCAACAAATAAATAAAATCAAAAAATAAAATCAAAACTCCTAAATTTCTCATGGTAGAGCTAGTCATGGTGAAACTTCACACCTTCACCCAATGCTTTCTTAGCTGTGTAGGTCCCACCTCATCTGCAGAAGTCCTTCCGGAAAAACACTCTCTTACTTTCTACTTTTTAGGTATAAAACTCTTCTTTTGTTTTTAAGGCTTTTGGCCATCTGTTTCTCCTACTGACATTTCTGAGGCTGACCAATAGCTACTCTCTGCTTTTGTCCAAATGCTCGGGAAGTCCTTTGAAATACAGCAATTGATCTGAACTATCCTCTGCTTGCTGGAGAGGCACGGTTTGGACTCTCCAGCCTTCTCTGCAGCTCCCAGAAGCTTTCACGCAATCCAAAAGACCCACAGGGTATCTCTGGCAGCCCTTGCAGCAAACCAGAATCATGCAAGGTCCCCATGGCCTCACGACACAGAGCTAAGGGGTAGAGGGGGACAGGAAGCACCTGCTCCTGCTCCATCACAGGACTCATCATTCTGCCCCACTGCTGCTGGGCAAAGGCAAACTACACTTTGGCACCTAGGAGGCTGCACTTCAGAGCTTCATGATTTGGGAACTTTTTTTTGTAGTATATATCATTGGGAATGGACTTTCAGCTTTATTTTGAGTGTGGAGTTGTGTATATGTTTTCTTAAAATCGTACCCTTTTTTTTTTTGAAAGCTGAATGAAGTTAGAAACTAATGGACATTTTTTTATTGATTCTGCCCTCAGGCCATTTAAAAAATAAAGTGACTTCATTGACAGTAGCAGAATTGTTTGTGGTTTACAGCAGGGTAAATGAGAAAAGAGACAGGCTCTTTTTTTTTTTTTCACAAGGTGAGCTCTGGTGCCTGTTAATCAGCTACTGGTTCATCAAGTGTCTGAGCATCTTCCATCCAGAGAATGCTTGATACCCTTTTTTACTGAAGTCTGATGTATGCATGCTATAATTAGAAGATTTGAGTCATAACCACTTAGAAGACAAGATTCTTGCCCTCTTCTCATTAATACAATTCATATTTAAACTAGCTGCCATTTTCTCTTGAATTCTTACATCATTATATGTTTTAAAATTAAACATGCTTTCACAGAAATTGAAGTCATGCTTTTCCCCAGGTTTTTAGAGTCACTTTACTTCTTAAATTTAAAGCACTCTGGCAGATGGGTCTGTTTCTTCCAGAAATATTTGTCACTCATACAGGTATTTCAAATATGTTAGGATACCTCCCCATCTGAATCAGCTTTACTTGCATCATTGAAAGCTCGGGCATAAAGGCAGATGTTTCTCACAGTATAGACGCAAGAACTGTCTGACTCATGGGCCTTCTCGCAACTACTGACAACAATTGCCCTGCATAAAACTTCTTTATATATGTTCTTCCTTTTCGTCTGTCCAGCTGTTTAGAAAGTGTGTGT
>VYZT01014638.1:263605-311686 GCA_013400735.1 Pomatostomus ruficeps | reverse complement strand
CAGGCTGGACAGGGCTTGGGGCATCCTGGTCGAATGGAAAGTGTCCCTGCAGGGCGTGGAAACAGATGATCTTCAAGGCCCTTTCCAGCCCGAACCATTCTGTGATTTTATAACTCAAGACTACTGGCAGCTTCTTGAAGCTGGTGGAGTTTCAGGCTGCTGCACCACACAGGTTTTAGTCTGGCAGCTCAGCATTGTGATACTGCCTTCCTTCACTCGCAGCTCAGGGCTCTCAGCACCAGAAATGTCAAAAAACACCGTTCTGATGGAGGCACGGCCATAACACACATCCTCTCGTTTGCATCCAAGACCTGTCTGCGGTACTGGCTCCGTTTCCACAGCAATCTCATGTTCCATATGTTGGCCGTGATCACTCCAAAGCTCCTGCTTCCCGAGGTTCTCTCTCCCATCAGCAGCTTTGAGCGTTTGTCCTCGAGCCTTGAGCATTTCTTTTGTGTCTCGCACTCTCCCAAGCTCGTTGTCAGCGAGGGGAAGAGCTGCAGCAGCCCAGCTCAGGCTCTGAAAGCTGTGCTTGGGAAGGCTGGGCGAGCATTTGAAACAAAATAAAATCTCCCAGCAAAACGGCATAACCAGCAATTCTGGTGTGTGAAACTGATTTTTCTAACCTGTCCCTTTTCCACCCATGGTTCCCCCTCACCTCCCATCCTCTGCTTGCCCCTGCTGTTTGGGCTTTGGGGGTGGCACCCCTGTTTTTGAAGATACATTAAATGCACTAGTTAAATTTACTGACCTAAGAAAACAGCACAGGAATAATATAATAATTGTCAAAACCTCCTGTCAAAACCTCTGTAACAGAAGCAAAGCACAGATAAAATGTGTGACACTTCTGAAGTGATGACATCCGCTAGCACTGAGGATAGACAGCAGAGTCTGGATATGATTGGATTTTATTCTCTTTCCTTTTTGAAACTACCTGGTTGCTGGTGAGTGTCAGCATCATTGCTGTCTGGAGGCTTTGCCAGTGACAGCTTATTAGGAAGTTGCATATTCTCAGAACTGCACTCACTGAAAATGGGGGCTGGGGCATTGTGTGCAAACGAGGAGGTAAACAAAGAGGCTTTGGAATTCCAGTGTGATGCAGAGGAACAGGGTCCTTGCTGCAGGAAGAAATGGTTTCTAAGAAACTTTCGGGAAAAAAAGAAAATAGCAGTGCTTCAGCCTGTGACCTGCTGCACACTTTGACAGGGTTTCAACAGCAACATGGATAACAAGTAGTAAAGATGGGAGATAGGAGTAAAAGCTCCTCTCATGAAAATAATGATCAGACCAGAAGAAACAGGTTTTGCTGTAAAGATTAAATGCTTCTTGCACTTGAATTTTAAGCAATGTTTTGCTCTTTTGAAAGTGTTTGAGGAGGACAGAGATCAAGCAGCAGACACGATAATTACACGAAGCTCGTTTACTTTGGACGTGTCATACCAGCCATTAAATCAGGAGATGTGATGAAAACAGGTTTAGAGGGTTGTTCTGCTAAGCCCGAGCTGTTCATTGTTTTTCCATTTTAGTTTAGTTGTAATTTTGCCTTGTAAGATCAGTGAAGGCATAAATACATACAAATATCACAGCCTTTTAAACTTGCCATGTTTCTAACAAGTGGTGTAGGAAGCTGCTGCTGCCTGTTGACCCTGTCCCTCTGAACATCAATAACAATATGTTTATTTTTCCCCGTCTCAAATGTTAAGCTGTTGATTTCAGTGGTTTTGACCTTCATTTCCTGTTGGAATGAGACATCTTTTTTTTTTTTTTTTCCCTTCTCCTTGGATTTGAAGGTTGACTATCAGGAAGCAATGTTTTTTTGCTTATTTTAAGCTATGCAACACATATTCGTTCCATGCTTTTTCTGTCCTTGGTTTCAACTTGTAATATCTCAGCTTCTTCCTCATTTACTCCAAACACATCCAAAAAAAAAGGAGCTGTCTTTCCTCTTGCAGGCCCTAAGCCTTTAGTAACACTGGTGTTAATATTTTCAGCAGGCTGAGGTTCACAGGGTGATGCTTAAGTGAGAAATAGAGAGTAAAGGAATTCCTTTGTTACTGTGCTCAAGGCATTTTCTCAGGTGGGGAAAGGAAAGCCCTGTTAGGAGTTGAGGCAGATCCCATGTTGGGGATGTGTTGGGGTTGA
Organism: Pomatostomus ruficeps; assembly: GCA_013400735.1. NCBI lineage: Eukaryota > Metazoa > Chordata > Aves > Passeriformes > Timaliidae > Pomatostomus > Pomatostomus ruficeps. The sequence continues at coordinate 309,544 of VYZT01014638.1, read as the reverse complement.
AGGTTCACAGTTAGGAAGCAGAGTGGCAGCGAGACACAGAGAAGGTGCACAGCATCTGTCGTGCCTGAAATTGTATAGATTCTGTTCAGTAAACCTGGTCACTTATGTTTTCTTGTCCAGTTAAACATTTTAAGGAAGTTTTGGCAGCTGCCTTGGTTAATATGCATGTGCTTGGTTTCTTCATGTCTTCATTTCTGCCCTGCAGCCCTCTGATCCTTCGTTCAGATAGCATCTTTAAAATACCGGCGCATTAGAAAAATGCCAGGTTTTTAACATCATCCTACTGTAGCCTGTGTGCAGCTGTGTTTTGCAGCACTAGTGCACGCGAGCTGCCTTTTTTCCTTTTACATTCTTTTGGTTTCCTTGCCCCCAGTGCATTATCAGCCGTGGTAGATGAGCCAAGAGCAGGGACCCCTGCACTGTGTCGGACTCAGGGCTTCAGCGGTGACTTGTCTGGAGCCTGGCCTGAGTCATGGCTCTGTCAGCGTTTGCTGGAGGGGATAAATTTGGCTTCCCTGGTCACAGAGGACTGGTCTGACTTTTCTGTTAACACCTTTGACTCTTTCTTTGCTGGCTCAAAAAACCCCAACAGCTTAAATAACCTGCAGCCAGGCTGGAGCTGGAGGTACAGGACATTTTAATCCTGCTTCATTGCAACAGGATTTTGATTATATGAGATGGAAAAGTGTTAGTTACGCTGTGTCTGCTTGGTATCAGTCGATCACAGACACTGTGTCACTGTTAACGTTCTAAAGAAAAATGTTCTTCAAATCTGACTTTGAATATATTCCTCTATTTCTTATGCTTGTGATCTGAGAGATGGGAGTATTTTCTCTCCTACTTTGTTCCTTCTGCCCAAACTCTTACTGTTTCCAGACACTGAGAGAGAAACAGGATATGTCAAACACTTCCATCAGGCTTGTTTGCAGTGACCTGCCAGGCTCTCTCCTTCAGGAGGGACCCAGTGCCTCCAAACTGCTCTGGCTCACTGACCTTGAACAGTGTATCTGTCGAATATTCATCCTCATGGAGCAAATGCAAATCTACCAGATCCCACATGTCCCAGCAAGAGGCTTTCTGTCACTCTAATTCCCTTATCATAAACACAGCAACTTCAGTTGTCCCCGAATCCTGGCCCATCTGTCTCGGATTGACTGGAATAGTATCGTGGTTTAAATAACATTGCCTCCGTTTGTGGAAGCAAACATTGGTTGTTTTATCTGCAGGAAGAATTGATGAATATTAGTGTTTGCAGGGGTAAATGGCATTTTATCGTGGACTCATGGCAATATCCCACCTGGCTGCACCTGCTGTTTGAGACAAAGTGCAGGGGAAGGTGACTTACAAGTTGATTTCCAGGCCCAGGGGAGAGCCAGCGCTGCTCCCTCTCTCTAAAGGACATGATTATAAATTATTTGTTTCCTAACTTCAGCTGTTTAAATTTTGAGTTTTATTTTTGTGATCAAATGCTTGTTGCAGCTCCTTTTCCTGACCAGTCTCCAGGATTATTTTCCCCCTGTGCAGAATAAAGAACGGTAACGTGCTGCAGCCTGGGGACGCGTTGGTTTGAGTGCCGTCCCGTTTGATTCAGCATCCCCAGTGAACCAAACCCACCTAGCATGGAGCTGAACTTTGTTTCAGATCAGAATCCCTGGTATTTGTGCTGATTTCACAGATAGTGAAACTTTATTTACCAATTCTACAAGCTGATTTTACAGATACTTGGGGAAAAACATGCTACCATGTAACTAGCATGAGTAAGCATCAAAACTTCTCTGTCTCTTTCCAGTCAGTATCTTTCCTGCTGACATTTTTTTCTGGTTACAGTGCTTTTTGCAGTACTTTCGTATCTATTTTATTCCTGGCTTGTAGCAACTGTGAGGAATCTTTTAAATAAGGACAGTTGTTAGTGTGTGTGGGCTTGAGAAGTTATGAATTCACAGCTACTTGAATGTGCAGGAAAAAATAGCCCTTTTTTCCAGCCTTAATGAGGATTTTTGGGGGAGGGCAGGGAGGCATCAGTCATTTCATGCTGCTCCATCCCCCAGCCTGAGCCCTCTGGGGGTTTGTGGCCGTGGGTCAGCGTTGGAAGGCAGTTCCTGCACACGCTCTGCTGTGCTGGAAAGCTTCGTTAATTAGAGGCTTCTCACTTTTCTCTTGCTGTTTCACTGATCTCACACTCGCTGATCCCGGAGGAGGTGGTTCCCCAAAGCCACAGCCCCAGGCACAGCCAGCCCTGCCAGAGGGAAAGGTTCTCCTGACCTGGCGCAGCGCTGGGCAAAGGGTGGTGTGGATTTCCTCCGCTCATCGATTTGCCGCTCCCAAACAAATGAGTAGCTGCCCTGGTTGGATCACCTGATTACTAGCCAAAGTTTAGGAATAGAAGGACAAAGTGGTATGTGTGCTGTCGAAGTAGCTTCTAAACCTTTGATTACAGGGTTAGAAAGAAAATCATATGACAAGAAAACGCAAGTCCAGATGGCACATGAACACCAGGCTCTTCCTGGGCTGCTCTGGCAGCACTCTGCAGCTCCTCACGAGGCTCGATGGCTGTGGGATTTCTTACAGTTCCCTTGCTAAAATCACAGCTGAGTGCAGCCTTCTCCTTTGGTCTAAAATAAAGCAGCCTGGTACCCGTGCTCTGCCCAGGCTGGGCTTTGAGAGCCAGGCGTGAGCATGGGAGCAGGATAATATTCCCCCTGTGCTCTCGGCTGGCATGAAAAACAAGCTGAGAACCTTTTCTTAATTTTTCCACTTAATTTGCACATTGCTCATACATCTGTTGGTTTGTTGCAGCATTTTGGGTCTCCTGTCTGCCTGTTGCTGTTTCCCAGGGTTTGGGATTTTGGTTGTCCATAGACCTTACATGTTTCTACCTTCCCTCTCCCTGTGAGCGCTGCATGAAAGCCAAGTGTCAAACGTGTGGCAGGTTTGCCATTCCCTGCTTTTCTGCCTTTCAGCCACCTTCCTTCCTTTCCCACCACTTCTTTTTGGCAGTTTTAGCTGCTGTAATGTTTCTGCTATAATTAGCTCTGAGCATGACTGTTGTTATCTTTCCAGAGTTTAATTTTTAAAAGATGGTCTAGAGGAAGTAATGCTCGCTTGGCTGAAGTCCTTTTATTGTTCTAGCCCAGTGGCCAGCATGGTGATCGTAACACAGCAGGCTTTTAAAAGAGTTATCTGCTTGTTCTCTTCAGGTCCTCAGTCTGGATGAAGGACCTGAGGTACATGTGATGTACAACTCAAATATCAGACACGCACTCTTCCCCCCGTGCACGTGCAGGTTTATTTTGATTTAGTCTGGATTTGTATAATTTGTCTATCTAGGTCATCAGTGAAAATAAGCTCAGGGTATTACACGCAAAGCAAATCTGATTTTTGACTTGTTCCCTCCTGGAGGAGAGTTCTGTGTAGGGTTTTTGCAGAGGATGGAGCTGGGGTGGGTGGAAGGAAGAATTTCTCCTCGCTGTGGAGCCTGTGCTGGTCCAGGATGAGCTGGGAAGCACTCGGACCCCAAGGGGCTCTGCTCTGGCTCCTGTCCCTGCAGCTGCCCATTCGGGGCTGTTCAGAGCTCTGCTGTGCTCCTGTCCCTGCAGCTCCCCATTCCTGGCTGTTCCAGAGCTCTGCTGTGCTCCTGTCTCTGCAGCTGCCCATTCGGGGCTGTTCAGAGCTCTGCCCTGGCTCCTGTCCCTGCAGCTGCCCGTCCATGGCTGTTCCAGAGCTCTGCTGTTCTCCTGTGCCTGCAGCTGCCCGTCCATGGCTGTTCCAGAGCTCTGCTGTTCTCCTGTGCCTGCAGCTGCCCGTCCATGGCTGTTCAGAGCTCTGCTGTTCTCCTGTGCCTGCAGCTGCCCGTCCATGGCTGTTCCAGAGCTCTGCTGTGCTCCTGTCCCTGCAGCTGCCCGTTCGGGGCTGTTCCAGAGCTCTGCCCTGGCTCCTGTCCCTGCAGCTGCCCGTCCATGGCTGTTCCAGAGCTCTGCTGTGCTCCTGTCCCTGCAGCTGCCCGTTCGGGGCTGTTCCAGAGCTCTGCTGTGCTCCTGTCCCTGCAGTTGCCCGTTCCTGGCTGTTCAGAGCTCTGCTGTGCTCCTGTCCCTGCAGCTGCCCGTCCATGGCTGTTCAGAGCTCTGCTGTGCTCCTGCTCAGTGCTGCTCAGGGTTTTAGTCTGGGGCTTCTATAGGATGACTTTTTACCCCACCCGCCCTTTGCTTTGTGCCACATGAGTGAATTCTGTCCCCGTGTTTGCTGGTGTGACATTAAAAAAAAAATCAGAAATTGAACAGGATACAGGAACAGTAGCTTTGACTTCACCTTGCACCATCTTGCAAACAAATCAGTGGCTATCGGCCTGCCCTTCCCAGAACTGGGTGTGGTGGCAGAAATAAAACATCCACAGAGAGAACACAGCCCTATTGTTTCAGGGCAGCAGAAAGATGACTTCTGAAGGCTGAAGTGAGGGGTTTGGTAGTTATTTTTACTGTGGGTGTCTTTTTTTGTGGGTTGGGGGTTTTTTTGCCCCAAGCAGAATATTTGTGCTGGTCTTGTCACTTTTTCTCCAGTCTTTATTATTTTATTGATAATCTAAATAAAGAAATTTTACGAGGAGCCTTCAGGGCCAATCTCTGTAATTTGAAGCTCATTTCAAAGGATCTGCTCCAATGTAATTGCAGAATTTCAGCGAGTGGTGGCTTAGCTTTGAAGTGTTCCCCTGCACTGAGGAGGGATTGCACGGAGGAGAACCTCCCTCAATACTTAACCTCAGAGAAATGTCCATATCCCTTTCTCTGCTGCCTCCTCACTGTTTTACACTCATGCTTGCAGCAATCTTGAATTCCATTTTTAGTTTCCCATGTGCATTTTGGGAATGCAGTGCCGTGCAGGAGTCAGCCTTGTGCCTTAAACCCAGCCTAGATTTAGGGCGCAATAGGAAACGGGGCACGAAGGCCTCCTCCATAACTGGTATAGTGTCCTTGCTGAATAAACCTGTTCTTATGATTATTTCTGTACTGGCAGCAGTCCCAGAAGGTTTCTGACTGGATGTTCATGCACGCCTGTGTCCTGTTTTGTGACTTTTGCCCATGGATGGGGCTGAAGTGTGTCTGGTGTGTGTTTGTGTGTGTTTTCCTCTTGGAGAGGTGCTGGATACTGAACAAGGTAGCTGGACTCGGCCCAGGGATGGGTAGGGGAAAGCTTGAGAATTGTATTGGGCACAAAAAAAGCCTAAAGGAGTGTGAGAGAGTCCCTGGGATGCTGGAGTGTGAGTCTCCCAAAGAGCCCTGGGTGGTGGTGCAGCACAACTGGAGATAAGGGAAACCACGCGTAATAAAAGCGTAATTTATGGCTGTGCCTCTTGTGCCAAGTAACCACGTGTGGAGACTGTTGTTGTTCTCTGTGACCTAAGGAGTGGTTCTTGTGTTTGTGATACCGTTTACTCCAAACACTGATTGACACCCAGTGTATTAGAAGGGAAGTGATTCTGAGGGGGCTCTTCCCCTGAAAACACAAAGGTGGAAAGCAGCAGGAGCTTCTTCCTTCGCAGGCAGCCGCTGCCGTGGGGCACTGAGGGGGGCACTGAGGTGTCTGAGCACAGCCCCCAGTCTGGCATTTCAGCAGAGGATGCTGAGTGCATCTCTTATTGATGTACCCTCACATGGAGTAACACTGACCAGTGTAAAGCACCATTTTTCTTTCAACTTTGGTTGTCATTTACAGTCAGCATTGCTGAGTTAAAAGTTTTCCCTTTAGGCTCTGCTGCTGTGCCTTTTATATCTGATCTTTCAAATGTATTCTTGTGTGGCTTTTCCATCTTCTCTGTTTTCTGTTGCAGAAAATCTGATAAAAATGGATGACTAAAAAAATATAATTCAAGTATCCTGCTTTATTACAAACCTGATGATAAAAATTTTAGATCATGAACATCTTGTCAGAGCAATCATTTCAGGTTGTTTACTGTGGTGGTTTGATCCCTCAGTCACATTTGGAAATATAAAATTACAAATTTTAAAAACTTCCTCTCTGTTTCAGACTGAAAGCTTAGACTGCATAAAATCCAAGCAGGGCAGAGCAACATGTGCTGGTCAAATGAGCGAAATACTTGACGTCCTTCAGCTCTGGTAACAAAAGGACCATAGTCTGTGGAATCCCTGATGCCAGCTGTGTTGAAAGTTGCTGACTTGGCCTGTGGCTGTTCCCTGCTCATACAGAATTACACTTTCACAGACACAATCTGAGCTGTGTGCAGTTTCCTTTTTTTTTAATGAAGAAAAAACAAACATATGCTCAAATATAAGCAGAGAAGTATGTCAAAGATGCAAAATAAAAGGCAGGCAACAAAGCGTGTTTATTTACAAGAGTGTCTTTGTGAGTAATTTTGGTTTCTGACTATGGTTCGCCACACCTTCATTTCTTTATCCCTTTTTCCTTTTGTTCATCTTCAGAAGCACTGCAGCTTTGCCTAATTCCTTGACGAGGCATGTAATAAAATGATAGTATTTCTAAGGAATGCAGCATCACATCTGACTGTGCAGCCCTCCTCATGTTTGCTCTTCGACTTACTGGGCTCTGCTACATGCAAATAATCCTCCTCCTTTAAAGGGCTTTTCCTGTCTGTTGCATCTAATATAGATTAAAATTTGAATAAAAAAGAGCAGCTTCTGCTCTGTGCTTTCCCCCTGCTGGAAGGGGGAGAGGTGAGTAATGGGGAAGCATTTCCTTTTTTCCAGCCACGGTTAAAAGCCGTAGCAATCTGTGACATGTCCAGGATGGAAGTAGGGCTGCTCCTGGTGAAGACCAGGATGTTGTGCCTTGGAGGGTTTAAACAGGGGTGGGAGCCATGCATGGAGTGGATGGCATCTGTAGTGGCTACTTGCAAAAAGAAGAAAATGTGATATTCTTTAGCAAAGTAAAGGATTTCCCCAAATATTTTCTGTTCTACAGAATCGTGGTCTTTAAGCGTAGGACTGTGATAAAATGGAATTAGTCTGAAGTTGTAGAAAACATGCACTTATTTTATGTGATTAACTTTGGTAAGCTTGACCTGGGAAAGTAAATAGCTATTTTACAGTGTTGTTTACACAAGCAAGCAGCCAGGAACACGTGTTCCTTTGAAAGATGACTCTTTCGGCTACAACACGATTTTACTGGGGGCTCTTGGGATCCGTTTGCTCTGCAAAGTGCCTTGTGCTCCAGGAGTCATTCTCCCCGTGTGAAGGAGGATGGCTGGTAGGGCTGGCGGGCTCCATAATTCCCTGACACATCTCTCTTACTGCAGGAGAAGCTGCCTTCTGAAGTCAGAACCATTTTCCCAACAATAAAACCACTGGGAAGTGCAGCGCTGTGATCTTCACTTTGCTAATGCAGCTGGGAAACCCTTTGGTTTAGAGGCAAGCTGAGAATTTCTACTGCTAATCTGCTATATTAAGGCAAATTACAGTTAACTGATGTGCTTCTAAATGCAGCCTGTGTGAAATGAAGTTCCTCGTAGTGTAATGTGATGGGTTTTTTTTTTAATAGCACAATTTATTATCCCGTAAGTAGGTAATTCCTCGTTGCTGATAACCGTGCGTCTGCTCTGCCCTTCTGCTGTCGCCGTGCCTCTCCAAATGCCAGTGATGGAGCTGCAGCTCCTGGAGGGGCTGTGTTTGGGCTCTCTGTTAATAGATCAGCTCGCTGGTGTAATTACCGAGCTCTGGCGGAGCCGCTGCTGGAGCTCAGGACACATTATTGCTTCCCATTTGCTCTGCGTGCCTGGTGAGGAGTGTGTGCCTTTAAAAAAGGGAGAAATCCTTTTGTAGCTCCCAGCAGACCTTTCAATAAACATTAGTGGGTTCCGCTTATCCGTGAGATAGTAGGAAAATATTTTCCTGTCTGGTTGTGTGTCGTGACTTCATTGGATTGAAACGACACCTCTTGGAAGTGCCTCTCCTGCTGGGACCTGGTCTGTGGTGCTCGGAGTGACAACTCCCACCTGGGTCAGTCAGGGACCTCACCACAGTGAAGGATCCTGACTCCCATGTTGCAGGATCCCAGGTGAAGCCATACCTGGCTTTGCAGCGGCTCTGCTCCCTTGGCTGCAGGGAATACTGGAAGGTGTTGGGGACAGGATTTTTTCCTGAGGCTCTTGCGCTGATTTCAGTTGTTTCAGCATGGTGGGGCGGGATGAATGAGGCGGTGCAGAGACAGAGGGAAAGGCTTTGTGGTTTTTATTAGCAACAACTGTGCAAGCAAACTTAATTTGGCGTTCTGAAGCCCGCTGGTGGTGTTCCAACTTTACCCCTCAGCTGTTGCTCACCGCATTGCAGAGGCCTCTGTAATCGAGCAATTCCTCATTGTCTCCAGCCCTGGCCATTTGCACGTGGGGACTCAGGTTGCACAGCAGATTAAGTGATCATTCCCTTTTATTTTTAATTTTAATACAAGCGTTTCCTCCAGTTGTAGGGAGAATACACCTGGCACTCGCTAGCCGGGGGTCATGTGCTTATTAGCTGATGTGGAAAATACCTGTATGGTCCTGTCCCCTGTGGTTCTGTAGGCAAGGAGCAATAATACATACTTTGATTATGACGCTTCCTATATTTCATCTATTCTTCCACTCCCTAAACAACCAGTCTGGCTTTATTACTTCTCTTCCTCCTCTCTCATTTCCTTCTGTAGTTCCTGGTATTTCTCATCCTGTCTCTTTTGTGTGTGTGCTTCCCTTCCTTACTGCTGCCCCATGTGCCGCTGTGGTGCCATCTTGCTCATTTTTAGATCAAAATTCTTACCCTTTTGATGGTGATGTCTTTTATCTGCTCTCTTCTTCAGACTGTAGGAAGATTAGAAAGCTTTGCAGCAGCTGCCCCTTGGAGGCCAAGCCTTCTCTCCGTGCCAAGGGGACAATCCCTACTGTCCCCTCGCTCAAATTCCAAATTTGTACTTTTATTTGGGAGAGTGACAGCACAAGAGGATTTGTGGGCATCACTCACCCTACCCCTGCTCCCTTAAAGCAGTCATTTCACACAAAACCATTGTGCACAGATTATTCCAGCTGGTTATTGGCACGGCAGTGGGGAGTTAGCACGGGAAACCGTGCTCTGGGGGTCCAGAGTGCCTTTTGCCTTGCACAAAAATGGTATCTCAGAGCTGGTTCATGCTGGCGGGGAGGGCTTCTCTCCTGGGAACTCAATTTTTGTCTGCCTGTTGCTTGCACTGGTGACAGTCCAGCAGCCTGTCAAACTTTCCCCCCTCGCAGAAAAACTTGAGCAGCTTTGGCACAACACCCAGCTGACGTTTTCAGTGGCTGGTGACTCCCAGTCCTGCTCACAGGAAAGCAAGGAGTGGTTGGGTCAGCTCTGCTCCAGTAAACAAAGCAACTGGTGCTTCTGCTTAAAGGTATTGCTAATTTCTGGAGTAAAATTAGCATCTCATGAATGCTACCCCTGCTTCATGCTTTCCCCCTCTCCAGACAAACATTTGAGAACAAGGAAAGAGAGAAAGGTTGGTGGATTTTTTCCCTGCTTGGTAGCCTCTAATTGTAGTTCAAGCCAAGCCCAGGATCACCAGCACACAGGAGGGAAAATTCACCAAGTACCATTTAGCAGCACACCTGGAATCCAGCATGAAGGTGGGATTTGCTTTTTTGGGTCACCATCTCTTGTAGCTTTTTTCTTTTTTCCCATCTCATCTAAAGTACAAGGGCCATGAGGAAGAGTTGTGCAAAACAATGGAAGGCGGCTGCCTTTCTGTTCTGCTGGAGGGAAAACAGTTGCTTCACTGGCCTGCCTCTTCAGGCTTTCACACGGCCAGCGTGTAAACCTGTGAGTTATCAAAAGGGGCAGTGGGGATTCCCACGACGACACGGGACTGAAATGCTCCTTTGAGGTTCTGTGAGGAAAAGCACATTGCTTGGCACGTGGATTGCCGTGGGCTTTCAGGGTTATTGCAGAGAGCAAATTACAAGATTCTCCTGTGGTTTAATATTTCAAACACCATTTTAAATAGGTGAGAGGAAGACAAACTGTCCTGTCCTAGAGAAAGGTGGTGGGGTGTTTGTTTGTTTGTTTGTTTGTTTGTTTAAGTGGTCATTTTGGTTGGCTGACCTTCTTGGTAAAGAAAACCTTTAGTAAAAGATTAATATCTGCATCCTTCTCCTATCATTGGCAGCTGCAATAAACCTATTTCAGACTTCAAGAATTACAGAGCTGCAGTGAATAAATCTGACATCAGCAGGGGGTGACTGAGAGTGAGGGAAATGGAGCCTCCTGTACCTGGCAGAGCAGCCAAAGCTGCAATTACTGTCAGTTAACTGGGAGTTCTGTTACTTGCAAAGATAAGGTGGTTCACTAACAGAGTAATAGCAGTATTTTGTTATTTTAACTTGGCAGTGTCCTACAATAAAACAGGAAATTTATTCGCTTACTAATGAATGATGTACTCTTTCTGCGGTGCACCAGCAAGTTAGCTGTGTGAGGAGACGCTTGCTCTTTCGTCTTTTTAGCATCTTTTGGCCAGAAATCCTCCTCTAACACAAGAGCTGCAGGGGAGGCTGAGATCGGATGTGTTTTCCTTTGCACTGGTGCTGACAAGGAAATGATTTCTCTGACCTCCCAGCAGAGCTGGCCCAGGAGCTGGGAGCAGTGCCGTGGTCAGCAGGGAGATGGATGCTCTGCAGGTGCACACAGTGTTTCCCCCTGTGCTGAGCACGGGGTGACAGAGATGCTCTTGTCCCTTACGCACACCCCAGGATTATTTCTCTAGAGAAATGCCATTGCATTTCCAGCTTGGCTCACTCTGGCTGGGGGACTGCAGAGTCCCCTGGGAGGAGCCAGGAGAGTATGTAAAGACCGACCCACGTGCATATTTCTGCTGGTCTTGCCCCATTTATCTGTTATAGATACCTCATCTTATTTTAGCTCCCCATCCTCACTCTCCCCGACTTTCCCTTTTATTCTTCCCTTTCATCTTTCAAACGTGTGGTTTGATTAGGAAGCTGTAATCTCTTCATAGTTCATTTCATTTAAAAGCACATTAACCTGCAGAATGAGCCGCTGGCTGTTTCTTGTTCAATTCCCAATGAATTTCCTGTTTGTCTGGGTGCTGGGTTATTCACGCAGCAGTTGAGGGAGGCAATTAGGCCGCTGAAAGCTCCTTGTGGCTGAGATCTGCCAGGCTGGCACTCGCTGCTGTGTGTCAGCCACAAAGCCTTCATCCCTTACTGGCAGTGACATCATTTGTGCAGTTCTTTCTCATCTTTCAGTTCAGATTCCCCATTTTCTGAATTAGCTTCTTGTCTTTTTTTTCCTTCTTTTTGTCTTTTTCCTTTTTTTTTTTTTTTTTGGTCTGGCTCAAATTGCAGCTCCAGAGCAGGCTTTAGTATGTCTTTCCTTGCATGTTTATGCAGAAAATTGCCTGTGTCCTGAGGGAGGGAGAGCAGTGGGAGAAGAGACAACAATCTACAAATTCTTCCTTATCAAAACCCTTTGATAGAAATTAAAAGTATGCTTTTCCTTTTTTTTTTTTTTTTGAGTGCAATTTAAAATACTGTATGAACTCCAGCAAACTTAATTTGTTCATCAAGAATGTCGTGTAAGAAGTGAGAAATACTTGTCACCACTGTAGCTCATATTTTGGGTGAATTTTTTGCCTTGTCCTTGCAGGTTTTGTGTGGAGGTAGAGCAGCCATGGACTGCCTGTCTTGTTCTGCCACCGCCTGTGGCTGCTGACAGGACAAGGGAGAACGGCTTCATGCTGGAGGAGGCTGGATTTAAATTGGGGACTGGGGAGAAATCCTTCCCTGTGAGGGAGGGGAGGCCCCGGCACAGGGTGCCCAGAGCAGCTGTGGCTGCCCCATCCTGGCAGTGTTTGAAAAAGCTGAGATAAAACAGCTCCTGAAACCTCAGCAAGGACTGTGCCACGTGTCCAGACCTCCAGAGCCAAGGTGGACTTTGCTGTTGAGGGGAGGGTGAACCTCAGCCCTGTCCTGAGAACGTGCAGAGCTGCTGCTGGGGAGTTTTGATTTTTGCAGAGACTTGGATAAAATAATGAGAGAATTCATGCTGCAGAAAGGGGTGGCTCCGTGTTTGTGACTTCTTTGCAGTGGTTTTTTGTCCTATCAAGAGTTATTAGAGACATTTGGGTTTGATGCCTTGGATTCAAGGAGACAATATGTCATTTTCCGAGCACATTTCTGCAGGGTGTGTGGCTCCCCCCACACCCCTGCCCTTGCTCTCCATGCCCGTGAAGCCGGATGGTTCTGTCACTCACAGCAGGGTTAGTGCTGCCTGCAGTTACCGATCATTTTCTCTCTGGTTTAAATTTTGCTGAAGCACAGCAGAGACGTGGAGTTGCTATTGGCATTTAAACATAGTTAATAAATACACTTCTGCTCCCAAATAAAGACTGTCTCTGGAGACAAATTTATAGTGATCTCCCATGTTGTCTCAGTGCTCTTTTCGTTGCCTAATTCCTAGTTAATGTGCAGAGAGAGACGTGGTGTTGGAGGGGCTTAAAACATGGAATTTTTCAATTAGATGGCTTTTCCCAGATTGGACACCATTGGTGGGGATGGGAGGTAGGGAGTTGGTGAGTATCTGTAGAGGCAGACTTTAAATAAATACCGTACTAATTTTTTAATAATACTTTGATCTGTGGTTTGTTTTGGGAGTTTTTTTGTTGGGTTTTTTTTTTGTTCCAGAGAGAGTCTTTGAATGCAGACTGTGCAAATACTTTGAGAATGATCGAAGCTATTAATGCGTCATTGATTTCCTCCATTGACCTGTCCATTAGATATTTAATCTCTTCTTTCTAACAAGTGTGTGTTTTTCTGTTTCAAAAGCAGCACAGTGAGGAGCATCTCCTGCTGGCTTTCTGTCGCTCTGCCAGCCTTGAGACTTGGCTTCCAAGGGTGGCTGAACACTCTGGACTTACCCTGGAGGAGCTGGGGAGCAGATGCACCCATTGCATGGCCACCCCAACCAGTTCAATCTGTGCTGCCTGAACAGTTCAGGCTGTGATTCTGTGGTTTTGTTGGCAGGAGCAATCTGAAACGATTCCCAGCGCTGCCCTGGATGCTCCCTGTCCCTCCTTTTTCTTAGGCTGGTTGTAAGAATGTTTTGTTAGATGGTCACTGGTGATGAGGGTTTTAAATAGTAACAGCTGCTGTAAAAAATTGCTGAACTGCATCTGTCTCACAGAGTTCTGTGAAACTCTATTTCTAAGAACACATTTCACTTAACCCCAAAAAACCCCATAAAAATGAGGAATGATCAGCTGGTTTAAGATCTGCACAGGGATTGTATTTTTGCAGTTCTGAAGCAACTTGTTGAGCTGCATGCCTGAGAAACAAAGTGATTTGACTCACGGCTTATATTTAGTATCATTACCTACTGCATTAGGTTCCGTTTTCTTCCGAGCATTAATGGTTTTGCTCAGGAAGGTTAACAGGGAAAACGCCCAGCAGAAGGCATTTTTGTGCTTATCGGAGGGCAAACGCGTGGAAAATCAAGTCACTGTGCTGGGTGTCAGCTTGTTGGTTTTTTTCTTCTTTTTTGAAGAGTCTGTAGCAGGAGCAGTATTTAAGGGTGGGGAGAGGATGTCCTTCCTTTTTGGTACAGCCTGTAAAATTAGAGGAGCTGGTGGATCCTTAGTGCAAATGTGACCTGAAATCACAGCACCCTCTTTGTCGTGGTCCAGAATCATGTATCATAAATAGATGAGATCCCAACCTTAAAACATACCCTGTGGCTCTACCTACCCAAGGTGATAATTTCTCTGGTTTTGAGCATATTTGCAATCAGAGCAAAAGTTCCAATTGCTGTTTTTATATGTCATATTCAAAATACATTTGGTCTCATGTTTCTGTTAGGAACAAGCTTTTGCTGCAGCTTTCTGTAATCACGTGGCAAGCAAAGGGGAGATGCCCAGGTTTGAAGTGCTGCTGGTGAAGGTTTAGCTGAAAGCATGAAATCTGTGAAGATTGTCTGAAAGCCTGGGCTGCCAGGAGAGCCTGGGCTCAGCTCAGGGAATCGCACGATTCCTCGTGTTTCTGGAGGCAGGTGAGGAGCTGTAATTGGCTTCCACCAGTGCAGTGTGAAGCATTCAGTTCAGTGTGGGGGTAACTGGTGAATGTCCTTGCCCGTGGCAGGGGGTTGGAATGACAGGATCTTTAAGGTCCCTTCCAACCCACACCTGGTCGAGTGAAGGGGATCAAGGATGGAGGGATGATTGCTCAGTCCTGCTCTTAGCAGGTTTTGCCTGGTGACATGGAAACAAAGGCTTGGAACTGTGTGCAGCTCTTCCATGATGAAGTGTTGCTCTTCAGGCTTGGACAGTGGGATGAGGGGAAGGAGCCCTTTGGCAAAAGGCAGCTGGGCTTTCACGCTGTGTACCCTGTGCTCCCTGCCTCCCTGCAGCTGGACTGCTCTTCCCTGGAGGGTTGCTGGGAAACGTCTCCACTGTACCTGGAAAGATTCATGAGAATTCTCTGACTGTGAGAGCAGCACTGTTTCTTTTTTGACTCCAACCCCTTGATCTTGCAGTTAACCTTAAGGGATATCAGCAATTTAATTGTGCTTTACTTCTTAAAGAATTTAGTTTCTTGAGAGACAAGGTGAAAAGAGGAGGGGAGAAGAATCTGCGGTTGCCTTTTTAAGGGAGTAAGAAAGAATGGGGGTCTTTCAGTAGCCAGCTTTGTGAGGTGGTAATAAAAAGGGTATTTGAATAGTTGTAGATCTCTCAATGTTTTAGTTTAGGTGTTAAAAAGGCCTTTTTTGAGATAAGTGGTCTTTGAGAGCAAGATAAATAGAAAGCACGTCTGCAAACGCACAGGATGGCAGCTCCTTCAGCCAGGCTCTTCTCATCATGTGGGGCTGAGGGCTGCCCAGCTCCCGGCTCTCTCCTCACTCCGCCTTTGCACCCCACAGCGTGGCGTGGTTTGAGGAGCCCCACGGAGCTCAGGCACTGTTTCACTGGGTTGGCAGTAAAGGCACTGCCTGCCCACGCTCCAGAGCAAGATCTGCTGTAGCTCTGGCGTATTTCAGAGTCAGGAAGGTTCCCTAGTGCTGCAAAGCCAGAGCATCTCAGCCTTTCCCACCCTGGGTAGCTGGGGCACTCCACTCCACCTTTGGCCAAGCACTGGGTTACAGAAGGGCTGCTGTGGCTGTGTCCCAGCCCAGGTGAGAATGGGCACTGTTTGGCCGACCCCTGGGGATGGACCAAGACTGCCCAGTCCATCCTCCCTCTCCTCTCCTTGCACGGATGCCTGGATGTGGCAGGATTCCCTGATGGCAGCAGACATGCAGGCTGGGAGAGCTGCTGCTGGGCAGAGCAAATGGGCACAGTCTGAGTGTGCCTCTCTCCTCCACACCGGGCAGGACACGCTGCAGAGCCACCCAGCCTGTCACAGTCTGCGCAGGATGTCTGTGAGCTGGGCACAGGGGCTGCTGTCTGTCTCGTGCTTGCCCTTGCTCATCCTGCCTGCCAAGGGCATGGACCTGCTGAGGAGCCGGTGGGGTTGTCAAAGAAATCGTCTTCCGTTGGAGTGTTCTGGGTCTGTAGAGCTTGGCCTGCCTGCTCTCTCCTCCATCAACAGAGGTTTTGTTGCCAGCAGTGGAGCAAATGTTAGAGGCCTCTGGATGTGTGCGGAAGGGTTTGGTGCACGCTGGAGGTGTGCTCTGTTTGCTCAGAGGGGGAGCTGTGTGAGGTAAATGCCACAAAATGGTGGGGAAAAGCCACTGGAAACGGAAGGAGCCCGAGGCTCGGTGTGGCGAGGTGGGATGTCCCAGAACACAGGCAGGCTGTGCGTGAAACGCTGTGAGAAGGATGTGTTTGACTCCTGCCACATCCCTGCGCACACACTCACCTCTGCCAGGCTGGCCGCGTTCCTGGAGAGCGGGGGGCTGGCTTGTGGGGCAGGCTGGCAGCCAAAGCCGTGTGCTCTGACCCATGACAAGCTCAGCATCCCTGCTCTGCTCTTCCATTGCTCCTGGTGGTGCCTCTGCTGGGGCTCATTTCTGCAGCTGCCTCCCCCTTCTTTGCCTGCTACCCCTGGAATGGCTGGAACACCTTTCATGAACACTTTTTGACCAGGCATTTGGAATGCTGAAGGGACGCTTCGTACTGGAAATCCAGGAGACCTCTCCAGAGGAGGAAGCAGCGTCTCCTGTTTGTCTTGAGTTACCCTGTCACAACAATGGCTTCAGAATCTGCCTGATTTAAAAGCTAGTTTTAATCTGATGGGAAGATGTTTGTGTATTTAAAATAGTTATTCCTTGCCAGAGCCACTCCCTTCTTTTGTCCTTCCCCGCTGGACTTTTCGGCTTCACTTAGCGAATGTGCAGCGCTTGTTTACGGCCGAGACACTGGAGCATGAAGGAGGAAGTGGCTCCGTTTAATCCTGATTCGGTTCCAGGCTTCCTGTGCGTGTGCATGCACGCGTGTGTGTGTGTGTGCCCAGCCCTGCTCCTCCAGTCGCCGGCAGCCTCTGGAGGAAGAGCCTCGGCGCTGGCACAGACAAGATGCAGGTGTCTGTTTCCACCTCTCCCACCTGGTTTGGGCATGAGCAGGTTTAGACAGCACGGGTAAACATTCCAGTATGGCAAGCCTGATGAGGAAGATGCTGATGCAGGCAAAGACGTGGAGCGGTGAGTACGGAAAGATCTCACCTGTGGGAGGAGAGCTGCCCAGGAGGGCTGAGGCGCCCGGGAGGAGCAGCGCGGGAGCGGGCACAGAGTGGGCACAGAGCTGCCGGGTGCTGCTGTTGTTTCCATCGTTCATCTCCAGTGTGAGAGGGCAGCCTGAAAACGCCAAAACCTTTGTCCACAGAGAAGATGGTTATCCAGATGAATGTGTGTGTAAAGGCTGTTTCTTAGCCTGCGCTGGGCTTTCTGCCTTAGCCTGGCTCTGTAGAGCAGCAGTCTGTCGGATTTGGGAGGCTTTGGAGGCAGTGGGGAGCTTGCAGGAGCGGGCACCTCAGGAGCATTTAAACTGTTGTGTCAGTTGTGACTGCACCAAAAGATGAGGTTGAGAAGGAAACAACACTGATGAGCTGTAGAAGAAACTCTTTTATTGCTTTGTTCCTCTTCCCTTGATTTGGTGACAGGTATCTCTCTGGGTTTCAGTAAGGTGCTCTTGTGTTGCATGGTTACAGAAAGTGTCATCAGTAGTGTTGGATATTTTGGATTTTAAAATATTCCAGTAGCAGCTCCAGCCTGTGGCTGGGGTTTTTCATTTAAATTTATGGTGTTTATCCGGCTCTTAATTGTGCAAATTAGTGTAATCATGGAGTGTGATTATATGCATACTGGGTGACTGTTTTTAAGAGGCTGTCTCAAATGTCAGGAATTGATTTTATTAGCCGTGTGTCTTTCTGGTACAAGCACCTTCCTTCATGCTGCTGTTCTGCAAATCAGACATCCCCACTGCCTCAGCAGGAAACCATTTCTGCAGTGCCATATCTGAGGGAACGGCTCTTTAATAGGGCAGAAGGCTCGTCAATGGCGCTGACTAATTAGGACTGATTAGGTGAGTTATCAGAGACTGGAACAGCCCTCCCAGAGCAGGACAGCTTTGTTGCTCCAGGCTGGGATAAGGACAGGAGGGCAGCACCTGAGCCACATGTGGCAAAGTTTATCCAAGTGCCAATTCTGTCAGTGTGTGAATTTTAATGCGGAGTTTTTTCCTGGAAATGAGGACTTTGTGTGAGTTGTTGGCTGCTGCCCATCTCTGCAGGGCTGCAGCTGGGACCGTGTTCCTGGAGGGGCAGTGCAGGCACCAGCGCTGCTCCTGTGCAGAGTCACGGGCTGGATGTGCCGGGCATTGTGCTGCCCTGTGCTGGGAAGGAGCTCCTGGGGGCAAATCCTGTTCCCTTCCAGCCCAGCCTCCCTGGGCTCCCTCACCCACTCAGCCCTTCTCAGAATCCACGAATTTCTGCCTTTAAGAAAAACGGATCTATGACTCGAAACAGAGTAATCGCCTCGATTGCATTGTGACAGATGTGGTGTGACAAACATAGGAAACTGCCGAGGAGATCTCCTTGATCTCTCCATAAATAGCTTGGGATTTGGGGTAAATTAACCAGGCTTTACGGAAAGAAGCTGAGTGAAGGTAAATGTCATAGAATCATGGAATGGTTGGGTTGGAAGGGATCTCAAAGATCATCTCATTCCAACCTCCCTGCCATGGCAGGGACACCTCCCACTGTCCCAGGTGCTCCCAGCCCCAATGTCCAGCCTGGCCTTGGGCACTGCCAGGGATCCAGGGGCAGCCACAGCTGCTCTGGGCACCCTGTGCCAGGGCCTCCCCACCCTCCCAGGGAACAATTCCTGCCCAATATCCCATCCATCGCTGCCCTCTGGCAGTGGGAAGCCATTCTCCTCATCCTGTCACTACATCCCCTTGTCAAAAGCCCCTCTCCAGGTCTCTCCCAGGCCCCTTGTACTTGCTTCAGGGGTAAGGAGAAGGGAATAATTGTAGTTGAAATTTCACTGAAAGAAAAAGTCACTCTGAGAATTAACATCGAGGGGTTTTTTATAGGCAGGTCTAGCAGATATTGAGTGACTAGAGCCGATGTTTACCTTGTGGAAATTTCTTCAGAGAAGTTGTAGCCCATCAATGTTTGCAAGCACAATTCTCTGTTGAGGGAAACAGCCAACAGGGTAACATGTAAATGGCCTTGGCTTTGGTACATTTCAGCGTGATTTCAGAACCCCCGGAGAGCTGCGTTGTTTTGGGGTTTTTTTCCTTAAATCTCATTATTTACACTGTGGGCAGGTGTGTTAAACGGGTTTTTGAAGTGCCTGCAGGATGTTAGGAAGTTGAGGCTGCTGGGAGAATGGGATGAAGGGAATGTGATCCTGGAACAAGTGCACCCATTGGAAAAGCTCTTGGGCAGGGTGTGTAAATACTTGTTCTGCCCCAGGGAGAGCCTGCTTGAAGCCAGGTTGGCTTCTGCCTTTGGAGGGTGAGTGCTGAGACCTTGGTTCCACAATCCCAGCCTGCTGCCCAGGTCCCCATGGCAGCCCATGGATAAAGGGAGCACTGCAGTCAGATGGAAAAGAAATGGGACAGGAAGGAAGCATTACAAAGAAGCACAAAGGACACTTAGAGTATTTCTTTTCCAGTGTTTATGGTATGGGGAGCAGCAAAAATACAAATCTACACCTAACTCTGCGTTGTCACATGTAGTTTTGGCAGAAAAAGTCTGCTGCAAAAGAGGCTGGTTTTGTCTTTATTGAGTCTTTGTCTGATGACCATTCTTCTTTATATAACACTTCTCATGTCATTAAAAAATAGTATTTTCTTCCATTCTGAGTTGCCAGGGAGAGATTTACTTGAAGGAGATCTGAAAGTGATCAGGGGTTTGTGTGGTCCAAATTTATGCATTTGATTAGCCACCACCAACTTACAGCAGCTTTCAGAGATTTCAGGATTAATGCTCTACATGAAACATCAGACTTTAAAAGGGACTCCTAAGTGGTGACTCTTGTATAAGAACAGATGTGGTCAGATACTATTTCAGCAGGATTTATACTCCACATACTTTGAGACAGTGGGTTTTTTAATGACTCCTATAGAATGTAATATTTTAATATAATGAAATATTTTTAATGACGCCTATTAATGTATAAATACGTTTAAGGTTGGTTATGGCAGAGAACTTGTGAGCGCTTCATGAAGTGGTGGTGAGACTGAACATCCTCAGGTTTTGATCTTTATTTAAAACAAAAAGGTTATAAAATGTCATGGTCAAAGTCAGCAAATGGCTTTTTGCCAGCCTAAACAAATGCTGCTGGATTTATCTCTCCTCTCCTGAGATCCCTGCTACTTTTAAATACTCTTTAATTTGCCTGTCTGCTGGTGTACAACTGCAGAGAAGATGCAAACTGTTTCTTGGATTTGGGATAGACTGAAATAAGCTTGAGCCATGCTCCGGCTGAAGAGATGTTTAAGTCAACTGAACTGGTCATTCTTGAACATGATTGTTTGTCTTACAAAAATACAAACTGGATGGAAAACTCACCCCATTAAAGAGCAGGAAAGTGACAGAACTTTCCTGAGCAGGACTGAGCTGAGCAGTGTCCTTCGTTTGGCTGTGACACCCCTATTGCAGCTGCATCACCACAGACGGCGCTGCCGTGTCACCTGCGGGTTCTGCTGCCGTGTCACCTGCGGCTTCTGCTGCCGTGTCACCTGCAGGTTCTGCTGCTGTGTCACCTGCGGCTTCTGCTGCCGTGTCACCTGCAGCTTCTGCTGCCGTGTCACCTGCGGCTTCTGCTGCCTTGTCACCTGCAGCTTCTGCTGCCGTGTCACCTGCGGCTTCTGCTGCCTTGTCACCTGCAGCTTCTGCTGCCGTGTCACCTGCAGCTTCTGCTGCCGTGTCACCTGCGGGTTCTGCTGCCGTGTCACCTGCGGGTTCTGCTGCCGTGTCACCTGTGGGTTCTGCAGGGTGACAGCACCTGCAAGCAGCTGCTCAATGAACTTTCAGGTTGTCACATCAAAGCTCTCAAACGGCAGAAAAGCAGCAGCGTCCATGGTTGCTCCGTCTTTGTGCTGCTGTCTGCTGGCAGTAAATGGTGGTGATAACGGGGATCTCGGGGGTTTTATTGCAGCACCAGGAAAATCTCCTGTCACGACACAGGGACCTTCCCTTTGGCAGAGCAGCGTGGCTGTGAGGGTGGCAGCCCTGCGCTGTCACATCAGGGCCCGTGCTGAGGGAGTTTCAGTGTGGGTTTAATCACCTGAGTGCAGTGACATTCGTGCTGCCTGCTCGAGTGAAGGTGTTGCAGCACATTCGCACTGAGAAAAGCGTCTCGTTCCGTGGCACGCTCGCAGCACAGGTGTCAGGAATATTCTACATCTGCTTTGCATTTAGCAGCGCTGCATTCTGCTGTCATGGAGCCATCAGAATCCTGTCTGCAGAAAGGCTTCTAATATTCTTTAAAAACCAAACCAAAACAACAAAACAAGAAAAAAATCTCTTTAAAAATAACATGGTATTACCTTGTATATCCATTGTTCTTACGAACCTCCTAGCCAGGCACACAATGTTGTGTGCTATTTCCTCTGCAGACAGATAATTGCAGGAGGGAGAGGAAATTGAGCCATGTAAAGTAAAAAATCTTAGTAAGTTCCTATTTCTGTTTGCTGGGAACTTAATATACGTTTTCTTTAATTTTTTTTAAAATAATGAAAAACTTTTAACCTCTAAAACGCTAAGTTGGATTAGTAGTAAATCACTTTGTCAATAAATTGTATTGTCTCTGAAGGTAGCCTCAGAGATATTATTTATTATATTAAAAGTAACTTTTTTCCTGTTCTTGAATCTCTGTCTCTCCTCCTCAGTGAGGGACTGCAGGGAAGCCGCCTGCATTGTTCCAGTCACTTTCCTGGTGGAGCTAAATCTGCAGTCCCTTTCTGAGGTGACAAAACACTAATTACTGCTGCTGGAAGTATTCGGGTTCGCTTGTCAGTGTATTCTGTTATTATTGTGATTAAATCAGTGATCCTGAGGGTTGTTATCAGGTAACAGTAAGAGAATTAGTTTTGAAAATGAGGTTTCCAGTTTCAGTTTTAGTTGGGCCCGAGAGGAGATAACAAATTAGATGATAGTTTGGGTAGTAGGAAGAGTGAATTTAAACTGAGTTTTGTGAACACAGAAAGTGACTCTGGGGCTGAAAGTTGTAATTAGGCTGGTCAGGAAAAATACAAACATTAATTTCCTGCTTGTGTCTGTAGGTTTTAAAGTTTGAAAGTCCCTGTGTGAAACTTTTGCCGTGGCCTGGTGCTTTCTGGGGCAATCACAGGCAGCAGCCAGCTCTGCTTTGAGCTAAATTCAGCTCTTTCCCGAGGAAGTGCTTTCAATAACTATTCTTGCCAAATTGCAGCTTTCTACCTGCCAGGTTTCGAGAGCTGCACATCGGTCATCAGGTGTGCCTGGCGAGGTGATGGCAGCACCGGACCTGTCAGTGTCAGCAGCTGCTCCCTGAAATCCTCCGCTGCCTCTTTGCTCCTCTGCAATCGCTGCGGTTAAACCCTGGAGATAATGAGCACGTGTTTCTGCCTTCTCTTCCCTTGCCCTTCCTCCCTCTGTCTTGTTTCCCCTCGTGTTTCCGAGCTTTAAATGCGCATTTATTCATCCTTCAGTGAGCCGTGGTGTTGTGTGTCACTATTCCCTTCCGTATTGCTGCGTAAATTCTGCCTGATTTTCCCTGTCTGCGGTGATTGGCTTCGGTTATTTTACAAGGAACCCTTGCATTTCATTGTATTGCATTTAATAACAGGAAAAGAATGTGAGAGCAGTGATTTCCCTTCCCCTGCCTTTTTCTGGCTTTGGTGGGATTACCCAGAAATTGCCACCTTCGGGTTCATTCAGAAGTTCCCTTAATATCTCTCTAGTACAAAATGTAGAGATCTTAATGATAAAAGAGCTGCAGCTTCTGTTTTAATATTCTCTCATTGACAGCTTGAAAAGGAGAAAATGTAAAGTTGATGTTGGAATAGAAATTTTTGGCGTTATTGAATCTATTGAACTGTGATTCATTTGATAGTCTAGAGTTGTGATAATAAGGACTTTCAAAAAGAGACTGAAAGCAGAGGTGCAGGTGGATGAACTCCCCTGTTCAATTCAGTGATCAATGCCTGTAAATGGGAATGGAGTGGATATGGACTATTCAGCTGTGAAAAGTGCAGTGACTGCAACAGCAAAGCTGTGATTTAATCCGTTTATTGGCTGTGTTTGATAGCTGTTGCATGGGAAGAGCAGAGGAGAGTGAGTGGGAAAAGTAACTGAAAGAACCCAGTAGGGTAGAAGAATGAAGGACAGAAATAAACCCAACTTTTCTCCCAGTGAATGTGACAAAGATTCTGAATAAGAAATTGATGTGCAGTCATCTCTACATAAATCATGCACTATTTCTGGAAAACTTTTTGCAGACTTCAAATTCCACTGCAGACTGATTAGTTAACAAAGCCAGTTTAAGAGGTGTTTGTGTCCTCCCACCTTTGCTTACATGTTCCTTGATGAGCCGCTTGAAACTGTGGAGCTGTAAAACCACAAGCACCAGAGTGAAAGGTTTTAAACAGCTCAGAACAACAAAGAGCTCCTGCGAGGTCAGCTCACAGCCAGAGCCCCTGAGGGGTGCAACAGCCTGGTGGGAGCAGAGGGTTTAGATTTGCTGGCCTTTGCCTGTTCTTCTGTGGTCCAGTAAATGTTGAGTTGATTCTCTCTGGGCTTCCCAGACTTCGTTATCCTCCCTCTGTCAAGATGCCCATTGCAGCTTTGCAAGGTCAGTCTCTGCATACCTGAATTTCCACTAAACCACTAAGAAATGCTAAATTGGGTGTACATTCTACCATTTAAATGTGGTTTGGTGGTTTGGCAGGGAATGCGAATTTTTATTCCCTTGATAACAAAAGCTGTTTAATTTAGGCACAATGAAAGTTTGCAGAGGGGTTGGGATTTGGGGGAAAGTGTTGGCAGCTCTTGTACCCCGTCTTGTGAGTGCGCAGTGACTCACGGAGCTGGGAACAGATTCCACTTCTCAGCTGCTGGGGGAACCTCATCTGGGGATGGTGGGGAACCAAGCAAATGAGAAAATAGAGAAAGAGCAGCTCGTGCCTTCTGTGCATCAGAAATACAGCCTGTAGTGATCCAGAACCGAAAGACTTGAAATGCAGACTCCAAAGAGAGCTCGTTAGGGCAGCTCTTTACATCTAAAGACTGTGTAAGGATTTAGATATCAGCAACTAAGATGATTTTAAGTGTAAAAGCAACTGTGTATTTACAGTAGGACAATAAATATCCGTAGCATTATCAGCTCTTTTCAAGCACTTTGGCATCAGTACTTTTGTGCTCATCTGAGAGAGTCTGAGTCCAAAAGTTACGTGGCAGAGGTGCAGCTTCCCGTGGTGTCGCTGCTGTGTCCAGTAGATGAATTTACCACAGAATCCCAGAAGGTTTGGATTGGAAGGACCTTAAAGCTCATCTTCTGTTCTGGCTCCTGTGTTGATCTGGTGTGAGAACCTCAGCAGTGTTTGACAGGTCAGGTAAATGCATTAACAGATGCACTGAAAAATCCCCCAAACCAAACCACAATTTGTTAAGACTCTCAAGGTGATTTGTTAAGACTTATCTTGAGGATTGGCTTTTGTATTTAATTACAACAAATTATATTCCTTGAGGGGTTTATATTTGAAGAAGATAAACTTGGATTTACCCTTTTTTTCTTGTCTTCTACTACAGTTTATTCCAGAGTAATAATCAGATCTCTTCTGTCATTTTTCTAGACAGTCAAGAATGTAAAAGAAGGACTTGATATGCTTGACAGCTTTTCAGACAGCAAGAACCTGATTTGGGTTGGTTTCAGTTGTCCCTAAGTGTGTGTTTGTACAGGGGGGTGAGTTTTGGGCCCTGGTGCTGGACATCAGGGCAGCCGCATGATGGTGAAACCCCAGCAGCTTCCCATGGGTCTCAAAATTGTGTGCCAGTCCCGAGCACCAGCAGCTTTTAGTCTAAAGCTGGTTGTGCCTCTGGCTGGGATGCAGGAGGGCACAGCTGCTCCAGAGCCAGAGCCCAAGGCATGGGCTGGAGAGGAGACTTTTCTGTGGGTTCCATCACCTTTCCTGCTTTTCCATGCCTGGTGGGAGTGGGAGAAGCACTAATGGGTCCCTGTGTCCCCTCCTTCCCCTGCATCGGGGTTGCAAATGAGGAGAGAGTTGTTCTGAGCTTTGGGATCTTTTCCTCTCGTCCTTCCTTCCTGTTTAACCATCTCTGCCCCAAAATTCCTCTGGCTGGTGATGCTCAGAGAAGAGACTGTTTTGCAGGAGGCTTGGCCAGTCAATCTTTGGTCCAGAGGTGAGAGGTGTGGGAGGAGCTTTAGTGACTCCAAGACCTGACCTGGGTTTTCAGAGTTAAAAACCCCTGCGTGCATTAGTATGGAATGGAAGTAAATGGAATTAGTATGGAATGGGAGTAAATGGAATAAGCCCAGTATTGCACAGGGCTGCCTTGCAGGGCTGCTCTGTTTGCAGCATTCCTGGCACTGGCATTGTCCTGCTCCATCCTCGCTCGCTCTGAAGTGGGGAGGGAACAGGAAGCGAGGACCTTGTGTTCATCTGACGAGGTGCTGTTGGGAATGCCAAACCCTGAGGATTTCCTGGCCTTTCTTGTTTTTCTGGAAAGAAGAAAACAAAACTTTAATAAGACAAAAAATAAATTCCTCGTCCATCTGCCTCTTCCCTTGCCACTCCCCAGCACTCCTGCCTTGTGCGCTGCCAGCCTGGGGTGGGATGTTTCCAGGCTCCTTTTTGAAGATATTTATAAATAAGTCGAGGTCCATATGTGTGTTTTTTCCCAAATGATTTCTTTACTGTAAGTCATTGTATTTTTGTGTAAGTGATCTATGTGTGGCAACTTGCATCGAGGGAGGGAAGTCTCAAATGGGCTGGGCCTGTGCTGTGCAAACGTGGAGAAAGGAAATAAAAAAATAGTTTGACAGGAACCCTAATAATGACAGCTGGGGAGAGAAACTTGGTAAAAAAACACAAGTTAAAACTAACTTGATTTGAGACAATAAGAATAAATGGGATGCATCACTGTTGTGGACTAAAATAGAGCCGGGAATAGAGGGAGCAGATTTCTCTCCTCTAGCCTCAGCCTGCCCAGCGAAACTTGGCTTGAAAATACCCACAGATCAACAAGGGCAGAGACACTTTAAGATGTGAGTATTTTTAGCAAGAAGGAAAAGCATTTCAGCGGTGTTCCTTCCCATACGTTGTGGTTGTAAATCCCATTTCCTTGGCATGCTTCACAACAAATCAGGATTTCAGGTTCGCCGTCCTCAGTGCGTAGATTTCGTTTCCAAACACAAAAGGGCCGAATTCTGCTTGTTTTTCACATGCTTTGGGGAGGAGAGGGAATCCATGGCTGCCTGTGAGCTGCAGGCAGGAATAGCTGGTGGAAAGATAGGAGAGTGCCCTGCCATGGCCCACGTAAGGAGATTAGGTTAAGGCTGCAGCCTGGACTCAGGAAAAATTAGAAAGGATAATGCTGCATTAATTCCCCCAGGTCTAGCGTCTGTAGCACAGTGACAAAACAAAATTAGTAATAGTCTAAAAATATAACCCTGAACAGAACTTTCTCCTCCTCCTTTTGCCCCGTGCTCCCTCCTCCCCTCATTTCCTGCTTGGGCACCCGAAGTTGGAAATTTAGAGGGGGTTTTGAATGGGATTTTTCTTTGTCCCCCCCATGCCTTCATTTGAAAAAAAAAAAATTGGTACAAATTTTTATTTAAAAGAAAGCCAGTCTCTGTAGCAGTGACTCAGTCGCGCAGCGCCTATCTGCCTTGTGTCAGGCATGGGGCTGTCTGGGGGAAGCAGAGTGTGCGCATACCCAAAGTGTGAGACAAGCTTTGAAATTGCACCAAGAGCTCTCGGAGCATCAAATGTGCCGGATCCCGCTGCGATTCCAGCAACAGCCAGAGCTCTCTTGGCTCCCAGTGGGAAAGTGCTCACGCTGCTCCACAGGGGGAGAGGGGCCAAGCTGCACATTCATTTGGATAATTAGGTAAACAGTAAATAGGAGAAGGCCTCTTCTACCCAAACTCCACTGTTTTTTCCTGAAAGTCTATATTTAGATTTGGCAACCAGACTTACCACAACGATTGGGGCATTGTTTAAACAAGGTCACCGATGTGGGTGCGTGTTTATCTCTGCTTAACTGGACTGCTTATTTGAAGTAGAAATCCCTCCGAAAATATTATGCAGAACGCTTGAAAACTTGTGTGCTCGTGTCCCAAAGCACATGGTCTTTATTAGAAAATAGATGCAACTATTCACGTTCGGTTTCGCAGCTTGAAGTCCCGAGGGATTTGTACATAAAACTGTGGAGATTTGATTACATCCTGATTTTATGTCTCACTGGTATACGGGTGTTTCATATGTGTAAAAACCTTTTTATAAGGCAGAGATTATAACAAGTTGCTAAGTGAAGCCAGGCGGGTGCTGTCCTGTCTGTTGGAATTGGAATACACATGCTCATTAATTTACCCTAACTCTGGTGGTTGCTTGTGCCTTCATAAAACCTGGAGTGCCTTTGTGTTTTATATTTAGAGCAAATATTCTGGACTTGTTGGCAGGTTGGTTTGAGACTTCAAGGTACAGTTTCAAAGCCAGAGATTATTGTTCACAGCAGTTCTGTGCTGCTTGGTGAGCACAGAGCACGGTTTACTAACAGTGCTAGTGTGGTTAAAGTAAAAATAGCAAATATCAGCTCATTTTCCCTTTTACCGATGAAGTGAGAAAACAACAAAAAAGGCATTTCAGAAATGTCAACTGGAGAGGATTTTGCTCCAAGCAAGAGTGTGCGGTTCTGGGGGGTTTGTTTCCTGTGGTTTTTTCATGGTTCTGTTAAACCTTTTGGTTAAAATTTCAAATTTTTTGCAATGAAAATAATTGAGAATATATATATATTTTTAAAAAGAGATTGCTGAGCAGTGGCTGTCTACTAGAAGTGCTTCTTGCACAGGCTTACAGATGGAACTGTGCTCAATTTGGGAAGGACGGACCTCAGAGAGGCAGTTTTGGTCATCTGGTGTTGACCCTAGTGAAACAAACCCAGTCATTTTGGAACTTGAGATGGAAGTGATCTTTGGCACCATAATGATGAATGAAAAGACACAAAAGAGGTGAAGTGCTGGTGCGTGGCTGGCTGGAGGAGGGGACACCCCAGCAGTCCCCAGGATGGCGTTGGTGGCTGGGGACTCTGCCCGGGATGCAGTGACTGCTGCTCGGTGCAAATCCTTGTTCACAATGTCCCCGTCTGTGTTCTGTCCCCTAGCGAGGAAGTGTGTGCACGTGTCACGAATCAGTTCCTTAAACAGTCTGAAAGAGAAATTACCTTCTTTCCCTGCCTCCCTCCTTCCTCTCTGTTCAAAGGCTGAAATTACCTCGTGTCTCTCCTTTTGGGGAGAGGCTCTTTCAGGGTGTTTAAACGGACAGGCCAGGCTCGGAGTCAGGACACGCAGGTTCGTCTCTCAGAGATTGCGTGGTGCACCAGGAGCTGTGTCCCACACTGGACATCTTTAACTGTGCTGCACATGGCCGGCACCAAGAGGCTCAGTCAGGAGGGCTGTGCTCCCCTCTCTCCTGAGCCTGGGCAGTTTGGGTGCCTGCAGGTGACCTTGTGCACCCCTGGCTCTCCGTGCACGCTGGTCCAGGCTGGAATCTGCTCCAGGCACAGCGCCGGGCTCACAGCAGGGCCGGGCTGGCACGGACACAGCTCCATCTCGGCGCTCCATCACTGTCCCTGGCCAGGGCTGCTGCGCTCACTCAGGGTCACTCCTGACAGCAGCCTGCCGAGAGAAAACTCTGCTGCTTACAAGGTCATCTGCACTGGGAAATGCTCTTTTTTCTCGCCCCATCTCTTTTTTCCCTTCTTTTTTGGTTGTTTCTTTTACTACTTTCTCTATGCAGTGTGTAGTAGTGCTACAGCACCTGGAATTTACACAGACCCGTTTTCCATGCTGCTCCTAAGCGTTTTAATTTCAGACTTTTGGCATTTTGGGATACCAGGATGTTTCATCTTTCCTCTCTGGAGTTCATTTCTCTGTTCAGCTGAAGGTTTAATCGTCAATTCCAGATGTCACTGACTTGTTGTCAGTGGTTAGGCTTTAATTTGCTGACATTAACACAGCATTCTGATGGGGCTGCGGGGTGGCTGTTAGGACAGTTCTCATCAGCTCAAGGAATTTCCCTACCTCAATTCAGAGCCTAAAATACTTCTGGATTTGTAAGTTCTTCCTGCTTGTGTTTTGTTGCATGCCCAGCTCTCAGAGCCCATGTTTTAATGCTTTAATGCTGGCTAGGGACGTGGCTTAGTGGGCACTTGGCAGTTCTGGGCTTGTGGTTGGATTCGGTCTGAAAGGTCACCGCAGCAGACAGAGTATTTCCATTACTGGTGGTGTTCGGATGATAAATGCTAGGATTTAATTATGCCTGTTGCTAAAGTTCTTTATTTATATACACTGTAAGAGTACATTCTGCAGTGATTTTGAAGTGTTGTCAATTAGCTGGTGGTTCTTTTTTGCTGCTGGTTGGCTTTACAGTGGGATTTCCAGTGTTTGAGAAGCTTCTAAAATATATTTACGTTTTAAAATTTATTTACAGAACTAATGTTGTGTGAAGGAGTTGTTGATATAAAGATAGTTTATTCGCACTAAAAAAGGATAAGATAATAAATAAATTATAAACAAGATGGATAAAATAACAGTCACAGCAACTAATTAAAAAATTATGCAGAATGAAATTATAAACCCTGCTCCTAACATCCTTGGTGGAGAGTTGGTAGGTCTTCTCACTGCAGACTGCTGCAAAAATGATATGTTCCTTTCTAGTTACATAAAAATAAAGGCTGGAAAGTTTGAATAAATGCACCTGCTATTTGGGCATCATTACCAAGACCATTTGGGGGATGTTTATCCATAAAGTTGCCTGTGTACTATAACTGTATTTCCTCTCTTAGTAGTTTAAGCTGCAGTTGGTTTGATGAACACAGGGATCATATCCAGCAATAAAACTGTGTTTTGCTGGTAAAACCCTCGCTTTAAGATTGCAGCCGCAATGATTTTTTTTCCCCCACTCTCTCCACAAAAATCCCAAACACTTCAGTTGGGAATGAAGAGGGGTGATGGAAAGTTAATTTTGTCTGCTGAAAAACAAGGCTGTTAAAAACTGAAATGAGCAGCTTGTGTCTGGTATTTCCGATGGTACTGAGCCCAACCTGTGATCATGGAGACTGGGATGTCAGAGTGGGCAGAAGAGCGTTTTGCTGTACGTAGCTGACATTTCTGTGTTTATACAGATGTACTGATTTGTTCGCAGAGTTGCAGAGCTGGCAGTGAAGGAGCTCAGTGCTGTCCATCGTCAGGGGCTCGGGCTGGTGGTCTGTGGCTCAGAGGGTTTCCTCCCAGCCCGAGCTCCCTGCGTGTGCCAGCACCTTCCCAGCTCAGTGCTGCGGCCACGGAGGAGCCAGACAGTGGGGACAGCTGTGTCACAGCCCGGGGTGAGGGCCCGTGTTCCTCACAGAAATCCCCAAATCTCCCCATTTCGGTGGCACACAGGTCATTTCACTGTTAGGCCTTTCCATGCTGCAGAGTGGCTGCTGGAATGTTCACCCTCAGGTCGTGCATTTATTTATTTATTTATTTATTTATTTATTTATTTGCACCAGTGCGTGTTGCTGAAATCCTTGGCTGGCTGGGGTGGCTCGCAGCTGTGTGTGGGCTCAGCCACCACGAGTGCCTGCCTGGCTCTTAAATGTACATTTTTATGGCCCTTGAAACTTGGCACGAGCTGTGTTTGGTCGTCAACAACAACAACAGAAGATTGCTAGTGAAATTAAAACCTGGCATCGCTGTTCCACAGGTTTATTCGCGATGTATTGAAATGGGATTTTCTTGCTAACATTTCCTGGCATCCATCCAAAGCCCAGCATCTCATAAATTTATATTATCTCTCCCTGCTCTGCTCAGTTGACAGGGCTGCAGCAGCTTCTCATGCAGATCACAGGAACAGCACGGAAAAATGAAACCAGGAGCTTTCACGTGGGGAGTTTGTATCAGCAGAGAAATCGATGCGGTTTTGCCAGGGAATTAGAGGGCAGAAATCACAGAATCAGCGCAAGGGTCAGGTTGGAAGGGAGCACAGCAGGGTCATCCCAGAGCACAGAGCACAGGATTGCACCCAGACAGGGCTGGGATATCTCCAGTGAGGGAGACTCCACAGCCTCTCTGGGCAGTCTCTTCCCACGTGTGGTCACTGCACAGTAAGGAAGTTCGTCCTCACATTCAGGTGAAAATTCCTGAGCATCTCGAAGAGTTTTCGGTACCTGCCTTCAGAAACTGGACCATGGCAAAGGCAGAGCTGGGGCAGGCTGCCTGGCTGCAGCCGTGGCTGTCAGGAAGGGACAGCAGCTACAGCCTGCCTGGGCGCTGAGATCTGGGTGAGGAGAACGAGGTGCTCTGTGGCATTCCAGTGCTCTGCTGTCGCCCTGTAGCTCATTCAGAGTCCCGTCAGTCTCAGCGCGGTGACAGTGGGAACAGCGTATCTTGATTAACGTGGGGCAGGTGAGCTTGCAGTGGTCACTGGTGGTCACTTTGCCAGCCTCAGGCTTGTGAGAGCTCACGTGGCAGCTTTGCTCTCGGGAGCTCTGGGCTCAGTGAGGCACCTCTGTCCTGCAGCCGTGCCAGCTCCAAGCCTCGCTCTTCAGTCACCCCGACCCCAAATGCAGCCGTTCCTGAGGTGCTGTTTCATTCCTCCTCTGTGTAACTCCTAAACATTAATTAGCACTAGATATTAAAAGGTCAAGTAAGTCAGGTGCACTGGTCTGTGCTGAGCTGAGGAAAAGTCATATCCACCTGGAGGAAATGTTGCAGGGGGAAGCAGATGCATCTTGGTGATAGGAGATGGGAAGGGGATGTTAGGTCATTAATTGCTTAGCCTTGCATAAACAAAACTTAATATTTTGAAAAGTCTCTAATTTAAGGGGAAGGAAAAATCTTTCATCTTCTGTGCTATTTAACTACATGTCAGGTTGGGTCAATTGGAAAACTTTTGTGTTCATTTCTGCTTTATATATTGATTACTCTTCCATGAACTGTTCCAGTGCACTGAGCATTGGGCTGGTTTTAAATGGGAAAAGAGCTAAGGGGAGCTAGACTGCTAAACCCGGGATCCCTGACCCTCTGTATTCCTTCTGGCTTCTCTGGGGAGGAGACAGGGTGCAATTTGAGTTACTTTCCTACAAGTTAAAGCTCATTTCACGGCTGGTTGCTGGGGACTTCAGCTGGGATAGTCTCAGAAGGGGTATTTGCTTAGCCTGCTGATTTTCTCAATTAAAAGAGAGAACTTGGTTGAAAACCTAAGTGTGGTGAATAAATGTTCAGGGTTTATCATGGATGATGGTGGTTGTGTGGCATTTTGCTTTTGGTTTTTTTTCTTTTTTAACTGTCTTCTTTCCCCATTTTCCCTTCATGTCTTGGCAAAAAAAATTAAAAAATGAGAAGCTGGTAAGTTTGTTTGGTCCAAAGCTAATTTAAAAGGGAGCAGTTGGGTCATGGGAGATTGCAGTTGATCCTTTTTTACAATATAAGCTCTGAACTCAAGTTTTACACGTGGTAGTGCCTTTACTCAAGCACTAGACAGCTTTCAGAGAGCGAGCAGGCATTAAACATTAATTTGTAACATCAGAGCCAGGTTCTCCTTCTCCCAGCTGCTGGCAATGGTGCATTTGGGGCTTTCTGTGGTGTTGCTTTGTTACCTTTTCAGTCGGCTGGCAGGGTTTGGTAAACAGCATGCTCTGAGAAACCGCTGAAGCTCCTGCAGCAGAGCTGGGTAGCTTTTCTGGCGAGTGAGCGGTGGAGAGCGGGCTTCTCACACAGGAGGCCCTTGCCAAGGATTTATCTTCATATGCTCGGTGCACATGTAAGGCTGCTTGTATATATTTTCTGTGAAATGTTATAAAGCTAAGAAAGATTGTTTTCCCAATACAATCTTAAAGCTGAAATGCAGTTACATTCCAACACAGCAAATCTGCATTTTGTGCATAAATTGCTTCGATATCTAGGAGTAGTGAAATACATGCTGTTAAACATGTCAAGTGTGATGATTAAGTGACTGGATTGTTAGGAAGAAAATAGTAATTTTCTGAAAAGCTCAATGAATGATTTGTCACAATGAACTGCAAACACTACCAGAAAAAAAAAAATCTGAGGAGAATTTGGTAGTGGAGCATCACGTTTGTAGGCAGTTGATATTAAAAACAAGAGTGGAAATATTTCAGGTTTTCTCAGCTAAATTGACAAACGCGTTTCTTCCCCTGACATTATTTTACCTGCTGACAGCTGCGTGGGCGGCTCGGTGCGCTGGGGATCTCACATCCCTGATACAGTGGCAGTCACTGCTGTAAGCTGATTGCTTTGTGATACTGAGCCTGGGTAAAGGCTTCCCGGGATAAACTGCTGCTCCGGAAGGGCTGGGCTGGAGCCCGAGTAACTGGAGAGAGTTCTGCCTCCTGAATCACTCGCCTGCGTGTTCTGTGGACACAGGAAATGCTGCAGCCACTTGAGACCAATTTTAACTCAGTGGCATTGGATTAGTGGAGACAAAGGGGGTTTTTGAACATCATCTTTGCTGCTGATGATGTGTATAAAAAGAAGAGAGATCAGTTTGACTTCAAGCCCAGGCTAACATTTTTGAGTTAGCTGTTTAAAAGAATTGTCTTACTGGTAGACTAAGCAAACTTGTGTATCGGGGTTTTTATGTTAATAAACATGTAAATCTTGTCTGCCTTTTTAGAAGCATTTTGAGAAAGATCCTTTTACCCTCTGTAGAGTACACTGCGAAACCTCAGTTAGGCCAAGGGTAACTTTTCTTTGATCACAAAATGTGTTCATCTGAGCAGTGGTAACATGAAATAAAAAGTGAAATCAGAAGCAAAAAAAAAGTAAAAAGCCTGCTCAGTATTATTCAAACTTAAACTAAACTGTGACTTTGATGTTCTTGGGCTTCATGTGGAGTGCCTATTGAAGTCTTTCTCTGTATTGTTAGTCTGTACCGAGCTGTGGTCCAGCCCCTGGCCACACCAAGGAAAATAGTTTTGAGTAGCAGTTAACCCGTAGCTGGTTTTGCACGGTGCTCGCTGCTGTAACTGGAGACGTGGTTAATCTTTCTGCTGTCCCTTGCTGGAATGGGTGCCCTGTGTGAGTCAGGGATCAATGCCATGCCAGCTGTGTTGGGCAGGGATGGAGGGATCTCTCTGTACAGTCAGGACAGTGATGAAAAAGGAGGGGAGAATCCCAGCGATCATCTCTGATGAGCCTCGTGCAGAGACCAGTGTCTTGCCTGAAGTCCCATCCTGTCCGAAGCGCTGTTGTGCTGAATCCCTGCCTGCTGCAGCTGGGGTCACGTCTGAGCTGAGGGGCTCGTCAGTGGTACCTGTGCTCCCATCGGGCCGGTCAGGGCTCCCCAAGGGCTGATTCAGGAGTCTGTGTGGGTGTCCAGCCTGGCAGGGACCAGCAGGAGTTACAGAGCACACCAGAAACCCACAGCAGGCAGACTGAGCAGGGCCTCAGCTCCTGCACCATCTGTCTGCGTTTGCTGTCCTCTCCTGCCCTGCTCTGCTCCCAGCCCAAGAGGAGATGTCAACGTGTTAGCGGAAACTTGTGCAAACACGGCTTGCAGAGCTCACCAGAAACCTTCTCACATTCTCAGCTTTCCCTGCTGATTATGGCTTGTGCCACTGGGGCGAACCACATCGTCGACCATAGGGTTTATTCATCCTTCCTGAAGCTCTGTGAAGCCTGCTTGACCAGCCTGCCTGACAGAAAGCGTTTGGCCAAAGCACGGCTGCCCCAGAGCAGCAGAAGGCTCGGCAGGGAGGAGGACCCATCGCTGGAGGGGCGGGGGACGCAGTGACAGCAGAGCCAGCTAAAGCTGGCAGTATTTAGTTAAAGCCGGGGTTCTCAGTGCTGCTGCCTTTGCCTCACAGCCTCGGAGACACGGACACTCGGGCCTCTGTGCCTGGGGAACGGATCGAGGAGCAGACAAGCCACAGATGAGGGCCAGGTCAGGAGTTACATTAAAGAACCCCTGTGAGTCCATGGGGCCGGATGGGCTGCACCCAAGGGTGATCAGCAGCCCCTGGGATCGAGAGGCAGAAGACGAAAGCCAGCCAATGTTTTCCTGGTGGAGTCTGTGTCTCATTTTCCTGGCAGTACCGGTATCTCTGTGTCCACTGCACCTTGAGACATCGCTGCTCTGGGTGGAAATGGTGGCAGAGTTGTGGGATAGGTACATTTTGCCATTCCAGACTTATGTTCTGAGCAGCGTGATGCTGCAAAGCATGAGAGGCAGCGTCGTTATTTGCTGCAGAATTTGCATTGCTGTGTCCGAGCTGTTCCTGTTTCTGGGGTTATTTGTTGTGACTTCTTAAACATGGTCATTTTTAGATAGTTGCCTCTCTTGTTTTTAATTGAAAAGTCTAACTTCCTACTGAATAGAGAAATTACTTTTTCATTTGATGGAGGTTTTAGGGTAACTCCCTCTCTGTTCTAGGAAGCAGTGGTAACCTTTCCCATAAATACACATAAGTAAGGAAGTTTTTGCATCTGCAGCTGTCAGGAATGTATTTTGGCTGATGAATGCAGCCTAGCTTGAAGGCGAGATCCCAGAGTTGGTCAGTTAAGCTTTATTGGTCTGCCAGACCAGATTATCATTTTATTTAACCAGAGAAGTCATTTTCATTGTTACTTTATTGCCAAGGGTCTGTCAGCGTTTCCATTATAAACCCCCTATTTTCAGGGATTTGGGCAGACTTGAGATTTAAGTGTTCTGGTCAAAAACTTGGCAAGCATGTTCGAAGTTCACCAGTGGATATTTTCTTTATGAGATTTTAAACCAGTCAGCTGTTTCTTAAATTGTAGTGAAGGCAAGAGGGTTTTTTCCTCATGGTTAAACAGATAGGACTATTTTTTCCATCTCATTTATTGCAAGTAGATTTATTAAAACAAACAAAAAATTCCCCTATTCTGTTGTTTAAAGAAAGAAGAAAGGGGGAGCAGAAAAAGGAATATCTTCCTGCTGCCCTGTTCTGTTTGCCATGCCTCAAACCCTTCCCTTGGGTCTGTGTTTGGTGAAGTCCCACCCACCCTGTCTCCTCCTCTTTACTTATTTCCCTGCCTTGTATTTACACTCTCACTGCGTTGAGTTGCAGGGTTTGTTCTCCTTACTCTGTTCCTCCTCTTTGCTTTCCTGCCTGGTGCTTCCAGCAGTCGATTCTGATGAATCTGCCTGTGTTACCTTCTCTAAAAGGCAGCTCTGAGGTACTCCTGAGTGATACAACATACCTGCGCTAAATAGAAACTTTCTGCTTTACTATCTGTGGTAATATCCTTTGCTGCTTAGCTGAAGAACACGTGCATGACTCTTAGTTTGATACTGCAGTTTTTCAATGCTTTTCTGAGACGTTGCCGTGTCTCTAGAACAAAGTACTTTCGCATTCCTTTTTTTGTTTTAACCAAATCTTTAATGTAGACTGAAAAAGTGAAGTGTGATTGGCACAGAATGGCACTGTGGGTTGTCATGGCTGGGCTCTTTTAGTCATTTCCTGAGAGCTTGGTGCAGAAATGTGACAGCCCAGGAAGCAACAGCAAGCTCAGCAAGGCTTCATGTGCTGTTGGAGGTTGGTGTGCTACAGGTGAGGACACGTCCTTCTTGTGGAGATGTAGGAATACCTGCTCCTGGGATTGGTGCTCACGGGCTTCAGGAGGAACCTCTGGTGTTCTGCAGTTCACAGCCATGAACAAAGTAACTGGGGATGTAAAATGGTGAGTGAGGAACTACAGCTGCGTGGCTCCTGAGCAACAAGGAATGTAAGTGAAGCGCCAGGATCCAAAGGGGGGAAAATGAGTGCTTTCAAAAAGCATCGCAGCCTCTCCCCCAGGACCTTCAGAAGATCTTTGTCGGACCAAGATGCTGGCACAGCTGCCTTGAGGGACTATCATTGGTACCACCGAATGAAAAGCAAGAAGTTGCATAAACAGATGAGTTTTGACTCAGAGAAACCTCTTGGAGCGTACAGGTGGCAGACGCCTCCCTGGCTCCCCTGGTGGGTAGGCAGAAGAGAGGGCTCCTCCAGCTGGAAAGGGGAATGCAGTGACCCGAGTCTTCCCAAAAGTTCTGCAAGCGTGGATGCTGCCGGTGCTGACGGTTCCCACGAAGACCGAGCTGGGACGCTCTTGCTGGCAAGGATGAGGCCATTCCGGGTTCCCTTCAATCGCTCGCTGTCCGAGCCCGTGCCACGCTCCGGGAATGCCAGGCCATTCCTGCAGGCCGTGCGCTCCCTGGACGCCGAGCAGCAGGGCTACTTCAGCCGCGGCATCTTCTCCTCCCTCTCAAGTGGCTTCTCAAAGATAAGGAGTCGAAAAGGGGACCCTGTCAGTGAGTCCATAACTGAAGGGAAGGCAGAGGACTGTCAGATTGTTCTGAGCACAGGTAATGAACTCGCTTTTGTTTTGTTCTCCTGTTCGTGGGACAGCTGAGTGTGGTGAGACATACGATAGTTGTTTAAACTGTTTCGTAACTTGGCTTTATGAGCACGATGTTGGTGATGCTCTGATGTTCTATCTTAATTTTTTAAAAGCAACTGAAGAAAAAGGTCCTTTCCTGATGAGGAAGTGGTATGACATGTTTCGGTGTGCTTTAAAGCTCAGAGGGCCCTTTAAAACAACATCACCTGGTGGTAGCAGCAGCATTTCCTTCTCAGGTGCACCCTGTGCGTGGTGTGTGCAGTCCTGCGGGCACAGTAGCCTCTGATTGAGGTGTCAAGCCTGCTCCTGTCAGTGGAGTACGAGGGAGAGAGGGAAATTAAGCTGTCTTTTAACCAGAGTTCCAGACAGTGGAATGGATCTAGTTCCTCACAGCAGCTTCTCCATTTCGTAATCAAGCAGCTGATTCGGTGTCTGCGCTCTGGTGGATGCCAAGGACAGCCGTGTTGCAAGGGTTTAGCCGGCTGGGATTGAGGTCAGCAAGATGCCAGTCTGAGATTGGATTTAAATCTACCCTGCTGATAACAACACTCCTAAGGCAGGGTGGGGAAAAGGAGGTGGGGAAAAGGGGATAAATTTGCCTTTTTTCTCAGGCTTTTCTGAAACTTTCTAGTGGGCTACCCAACTTGAACCGGGTAACTGATGATGCCTGGAAAAAAATCCACAAAGTTTAAGTTTGTAATAAAACCAAAAATAAACCTTCCTTCTCCCCAAAACCTCAGCACTTTGCAGAGTCCTCCGGATTATCATATTAAAAACCTGATAACATCTGGATACAGTTGAGGCTGCTGGCCAAGTCATCAGTATTCCAAAAACTTCAGTAGTAGTAGTGAAAGAAGAATATACTTTGTCTGCAGGGGTGTTCAGCCTTCCAGTCCCAGTGGAGTGTCCCTGACAGGCTTATGTTTGCTATTGGAAGCTGTAACATTGGTTTAAAACAAAAACAAACGACCAAAACTAAGAAGTAACTGTATCTGTTCAAGCCTGTTTATTTCCAGTCACTGATTCATTTCTCCAAGACCTTTCTCAATAGAAATTTGGCTTGATGATGCTTAATAAATTGTGTGGAACACATGGGGGAAAGAAGTAACAGAACTATTTTTTACATTTTTCTTCTCTGTTGAGGTCGTCTCATTAAGGAGGTGGTTGGTTTTTTCCTCTCCTCTGTATTTATTCAGAGTAGGAACAAAGGTTTCTGCTGCAGGCTCTCACTGTTGTTGAGACCTTCTGGGAAGGTATTCTATGTGATATGAGCATTTTGGATCCAAATCCCGCAGGATATGAAGGGCAGAGCATCCTGTAGTTCCCTTCTTTCCTCTCTTCTGGTGCTCTCTGATACCAAATGGTTCTCTCATAATTCAAAAGTATTGCCAGTCGCTGGGGTATTGGGGTGCTTTGCTTTTGACAGCGTGTAAAGTAAACAGAGGAAAAGGATTATTTGTGAGAAGGCACCACTTGGTAAATACTTTGTGTCAGTTATGGGACAGTGACGGAGCCTTTGGCTCTGTGGGGTGGGCCAAACCTCTGTCTGACCCTGCCAAAACCTGTTCTGCAAAGAGAGTTACAATTCAGGAACTGAGAGAAAAACAATGGGTCTCTAGATTAAAAGTCAAACTCTCTCGAGGGAGGAAATTGTAGCTGAAGAGGTGTTTGGGGAAATAAGTTTGATGAAGTCACCCATAAAATCACTTGCTACAGCCAGGTCCTGCTTGTGGCACTTCACAGGAAAGCAGAGCTTTTGGGGGATGGACAAACACCTCTGTGGGGTTTCTTTTCCCCCTCTGCCATCACATTCAATCCCTGATCCCTCAAGTGGGTGACAGCTCGTGTTTGACAGAACCAGTGCACCCTGTAAGAGGTGCAGCTGTGTGGGGTCTGCAGTCAGAGGGTGCTCTCCGCTGGTTTTATTTTCCCTTAAGGAACTGCTGCCTGTGCCATAAACAGCTGGAGCTGCTGGGCAGCAGTCCCGAGCAGGACTGTGGGCTGAGAGCTGCTGAAACAGTGGTAACACTTGGGAGCTCCTGGGCTTTAGATCTGAGCTCTGAGGGAGGTGGCTTGATGATGAAAGGGGTGAGAGAGATACACATCTGTCGTGTTCTTCAGCCACAGCCTAGATGCTCAGAAGAGATCAAATCTTGTGTTCTTCCGAAAACCACACGAGTTTGGTTCTGTGGGGGTCACTGAATTGTCCGCTGACTGTTTTGGTGCTGGGATGGGCAGACAGTGTCTTTCCATGCCTACAGTCCTGTTTACTGCTCAAGGAAAATTCCCAGGAAATGGATGTATTCCTCTCCCTGAGAAGCAGAACTTGGTACGGCTCATGCAGTGAGATCTGTGGTAAAAGTGCTTAGGCACTTAAACTAACCACAGGATGGTGTGAGACATGGGGTTTCTCCAAAGTATGCAAACAGCTTTACACAGAAAAGCTCGATCAGAAGTCCCCCAGGAAACGTCTGTTTGGACAGAAATTCTTGTCACAATGACAGAAACCCGAGAGACCTTTTCTGTGTTGTGAAATCCACAGCGGGAGAGGCTTTGGACGTGAACCAGGAGAACCCAGGGGTGCACGTTCTGTGTCCCTTCTGTCCAGGGAGCCAATCCTCAACTTCCACAGCCTCGCTCAATGAAAAGGATTTCCACTTACCTCTGAAATGCTTGGAGATTATCAACTTTTATTTAAAAGTTTGTCTTCCCTCTAATGCTTGCCTGGCCTCTCGTGTTTTGCTTCATCTCTGTGCCAGAATGGCAGAGGGGTTCCCTGCTTCAGGAAATGCTTAACTCCCCAAAGAGGATCTGTTGTTTTCATGGCAGCTTGAAGAGGGAAGTGGGATTTAAAAAGAAAAGAAAAAACAAGATCTGGGTAAATATTTTCCAGTTGGTCTCACAGTCTAGGAAGCATGTTCAGACACTGTTTCGTCAGCTCTTGGCTGTGGAAATCCCTCCTGGATGGGCTCACTCATCGTCTTAGGCGATGAAAGGATGCAGAGCCCCAGGAGAGCTGCGTCCCTCGGCTCTGCCCGAGCCTTGGCGAGCTGCAGAGCCTCCCGAGGAGCATGGCAGGGTGTCTGCACCCCCCTGCAGCGTGGGGCTGGGCAGGAAGGGCACAGACGGAGCGGGAACAGCAGAGCTCCTGCCTGGGGCGCTGCGTGGGTCTGCCCAGGAGCAGCCTGGCCCGGGGTTGGGTGTGAGGGAAGGGCTTTGGGTGCAGTTCTGCTGATTGCTGACCACTCCCAGAGCCTGGCGTTTGGAACCAGCACTTCCACTGGCACGTGCAAAGCCTCGAGGTAAAAGGCCTTATACTCACTATTATTATTTCCTACTTAAGAAATCTAAGAACATACTGATTTCTAGTAAATGTGTCAGCCTGAGGAAGGAGAGGTGTCGTTCTGATAAACTCGTTGATTGAGAACATGCCATGATATGGGAAGGAAGGAGATAAGGAAGGAGCTGTGCAGACAAAGCCTTGGATCCCAGGGCTGTGGGTGAGCAGCTGCACCTGTTCTTATTATTTCTGAGTCCTACCAGTGACCCCTTCACACGCCTGAGAATGGGTTTGTGAGAGGGTTCTCAGATAACATTTATTTCAGTGTCGCTTATCTGGATCTCAGGGTGGTGTGCCTTTAATTGTAGACTGATGACAAAATAATCCTTCAGGAGAATGCCTTACCTATATCTGCCCTGGGTATCTCTGTTTTGGTTTGAGGGGGTGAGGGTAAACACTGGTTTCTTTCATTTAGTGTGTGTTTAGTTTTCACAATCGCTCTCCTGTTAATATTTTTACAAAGACAGTTCAGAATTCCTTCCTTCTCTTTTGTCACCTGGATAAAGATATGTTTCTTCAGTCTTTTAATTTTGATTTCAAGCGTTCATTCATTTTATAGAGGATTTTTTGTACCATGAGTGAGAGAGAATATTTTATATCCTTGCTTTTCCAGAATTGTTTGGGGGTTTTTTATAATTCACTAAAGTTATTTGAACTCTGTGCTCTTTTTAATATCTTTGCACTCTAGGTTTATTAAATTTTATTTCTTACGTATTTCCATATAAACTTAACTGGAGATTTGTATTTTCTCCTTTATAACTCAAAACCGAGGCAGTTCCCCGTTCAGTTTCTTTCATCAATTCCCAAAGTACAAAGCTGTTTCTTCCTGAGTAGGAATTTAGTATTTATTACTCATTGGAGCAGCTTTTCTGTATTCATGTTTTTAAAACCACTTGCTCGTTTTAGAAACCCTTCTACTGACTCATGTTCCTCCACTCCCAAATCTCTTTTGCTCTTAAGTGGTTTATTTTTGGTGGGGTTTTTATTAGGGAAGTTTTACACAATTGAGCTTATTCATGTGTTCCTTTAAGTGCTGTGCAAATGCCTTGTGCTGGGAAACCTGATGTTGTTGTTGAAAGGTAATGTTCAAACTCCTTCACCTTTAATTATCAGAGCAGATTCAGAATCGCTGCTCGTACAAAATCCCTCGTTGCATTAAACTGTAGTTTTGTGCAGTTATGAATATGAAAATAACACATTGCTGTCCGCTGTCTCTCTCTTTTTTAAACTGTAGTGTGGTCTCATGGTGGTAAATGTTGCATTAACATGGTATATTTGAAATTAGAGGGGTGTGGGGATGCACAGGGAACATTTCTGGCATTTGACAGCTTTAAGTATCACTTAAACATCCCCCCTCACGACCTCCTTTTGCGTGGTTGATCCCAGGCATTGTAATGTTTAATGTGGGCAATAGGCTAATGCTATGCAGCTGAATATTTATGAACACAACACAAGGTAATTAACCGTAATATCCGAAGCCAATAAAATTACATTCATTTGATTTTAATTTCTCTTAATGGATAGTGTCTCTCTGCAAGTAGTTGCGGTCATTTCAGCGTTGACTGGTGATTTTCACATATTTAATTCCCAGACCACTTTGTCAGAATCCCAGAGTTCACATTCGGTGGGACGAATGAGGACGTTTGTATTTGTGAGAGATATTTTCTGGCTCATGGAATCACGGCAGGTGACCGGCAGGGTGTTGTGCTCCAGGTTGCTTTTGTTGTTTTTGTGGTTGGTATCCATGGGGCTGTCGGGACGTTGTACCTCACGCTGCTGGTGCAGAGGAGCCTGACAGCTGCTGCAAGTGGGAATATTATCTGTGATTACCTCGATCACGAGAAATTATTGCATGGCAATTATCTGAGGAGAGAGTAATCGTGTCCTGGAGATGTCTCCCGGGTTTGCTGCGCAGGGAGAGAGGGGTTTGAAGAGATGCAGCTTTCTTAGAGGCAGCCAAAGAGTGGAAGTGTGGAGATTAGGAGAAAGGGTGAAGTAAAGCTTTGGGGCTTTGGTGGGAGAAGCTTTTCCTTTGATAACAGGCCAGACAGGGTCAAAAAGAGGTGGCTGGAGGAGTAAAAACTGTCTTTGCTTTCCAAAGGAGAAGCCGTGTCTGGAGCAGGCGGATTTGGAGTCTGACAAAGCTCCAACTGTGGAGTCCCCAGAAAGAGAAAGTTCAGCTGTGAGAGCCAGGGGGAGGGAAGGATGTCCCGGAGGGCAGCGGGAGATGCTCATGGTCCAGGGCTGCCTGTGGGATGTCAGCACCTGCCCCACAGCCCAGGAGGGGCTCAGACTGGTCCTTGCCAATCCCCTGGAGGGCTCAGCAAGCCCAGGCTTGGGAGATTGAAAGAAACTGTGTTAGACTCTTCTCAAAATTCTGTGTTCTGCTTAGAGACAGGCCTAAACTGCGGCTGCCAGAGGGTACAGAAAGGGGAAGCGTACCCAGCGCTCCGGTTCCTGCTAAGCTTATTTGACACTGGAAATGGGAGCCTTAACTCTTCCTGACACACATACATTTGGGGCCTGCAGTGAGAGGGCAAGTTCTGCCATGGTAGAATTTTCTTCAGGCAAAGCTCCCTGGTTTGCATTTCCACAAATGCTGCCCGTAATGGAACTTGGCGCGAGATGAAAATTGCCTGCGTGCTTACAAAACGAGCGCTTCCTAGGCACATTGACCCTTTTTTCCTTAAAATAACAAACCCGGAGGAAAGTATTTGGGTTTTAGGCCTTTGGTTTTTTTCCAAATATCGAATGGTGCAGATTTGCAGTGCTAACAGTATGTGATTTAGGACTCCAAGCAATGGCATTTTAGAAGTAAACATGTGCAAGATTATCTCTGTGCACTTATTTATCCCTTTACTTTGCTATAGAGTTACTTGATTGCTTGCTTTAACTAATTAACTTGTATTATCATTTAGCCTTATGCTTTCTGTGGTGATACTTTCTCTGTGGTAGTTACTCAAGAGACTTTTTAGACTCTTCTGAAATAAATACTTCATAATCATGTAAAGCATCACTTGTTTAAAGGAAGCTGTTTATGTAAACAATAGGCTAATGCATGAAACTCTTGACATGTTAGCATCGAAACCAACTGTCCCCTGAGTGGTTTTGTTCTTACTCTGAGGAAAGCTGAAGCTCGACATCTGGTCTTCTGTGGGCGAGAGAGCTTTTTGCAAGTTATGGGACCGTTTGTTCAAATGAAGTTAAAAAATATTTCCTACAGAGAACGTGACAAAAAAAAAATTACTGAAATAGCTTCTTAAAGCAGCTCGTGTTTTAGAGAGCAGGCATTCTCTGTGCCTTATGGGGAGTAAGCAGGTCCTTTTAACCTGTGCATTCGATACAGGAGATCCTTCTCAAAACTTGGGCATTTGTTAAGGACATGTCATGATAGGGTTAGGGGTTATGGTTTTAAACTGAAAGAGGGCAGGTTTGGTTTCCATATTCAGAAGAGATTCTTCCCCATGAGGGTGCCAGGCCCTGGCACAGGGTGCCCAGAGCAGCTGTGGCTGCCCCTGGATCCCTGGCAGTGCCCAAGGCAAGGCTGGATGGGGCTGGGAGCAGCCTGGGACAGTGGAAGGTGTCCCTGCCATGGCAGGGGTGGAACAAAATTATCTTTGAGGTCCCTTATAATCCAAACCATTCTGGGATTGTATGGTTCCGTGAAAAAACACATGCCTGAAAACGGCTGCAGAGAGGAGCCAGAGGAGTGGCAGTGATGTGTGAGAACAGGAGTGAGCAAAGCCACTCTTGCAGTCAATGCGTGTATTTGTGTCAGCTGTCACCACACATCGCTGTTGATGCTGTCCATAGGTTTGAGACTTAGGGGATCAGAATTACATGGGGGTTTTGAGGTTTGAATTCTAGTTCTGGAGATTTGTTTATTGTGCAAAGATCTCTGATTCTTTTTGCCCTCCCCTGCCTCAGACAAGTCCCTCTTTCTGAAAGGTTAAGTGCAAGAAAGTACCCTGTCAAGTCCAATGGCACGTTGTAAGCAGACCTGCTTATTCATTTTCTGTCTGACTTCAGCTGCTTTTGCATGTTTTATAGGCATTGAAGAGCTTTCCTGTATCCCATACTCTGGCTACTCCCAAGTAAAATCTTCTGAGATTATCAGATATTTCTGTACTGATGGTATGGTCAGCGATTTAGCTGCATCTCACTCATCCCAAGACGAGTTGCTGTGGATTTTCTTCTACTTACATCTATGAATTTACAACCCATTTTCATGGCAAAAATAGTAGCCCTTCTGATGTAGACACTCTTAGAAGCAATTTTCCTCTAACAGTCATTTAGTGACCCAGATGCTTTGGCAGACAGGTTTGACAGGTTTTGACAAGTGCTACAGAAAATCTGCCGAACTTGAAACCCTTGCAGCGTGTCTCCATCTACCTTCTCTCTCCTATTAGCTCTGGCTGCACTTGTACAAGAAGAGGCTTTGCTGGCGACACAGATCCGGGTAGTGCCCCTGAGTGAGCTGC
The DNA here is from genome assembly GCA_013400735.1 of Pomatostomus ruficeps. Lineage (NCBI taxonomy): Eukaryota > Metazoa > Chordata > Aves > Passeriformes > Timaliidae > Pomatostomus > Pomatostomus ruficeps. Next base: position 264,674 of record VYZT01014638.1, on the reverse strand, counting down.
CTGGGAAGGGGGGAAGGTGAACACGCAGATCCAAACAGCTCCCAGGTGCCTTCGGTTGCCTCCACTCACGCAATGCCTTTTTTAACATCACTGATGGGGTATTTTGGCCGTGTCCTGTACAAACAGCCTCTCCCAGGAACCAGTTCCTCTGCCAGCTTTATGGAGCTGTGAATCCCTGCGTGGCTGAGGTACCACGGTGCAGCTTTTGCAGGCTGGGCTGGCTGAGCGTGTGGTGCTCAGCAAGGGGAAGGTTCTGGCTGCCCTGTGGTTTGTTGGAGGTTTCCTGTCAGCCCTCACGTAGCTGATAAAACGAGTATGGTTCAAGCCACTGATATCTTGTATGCCAGCCTGTTCCTCTATTGAGGTAGTACTTAAATGATACCGAGACTTATTCTTACAGAAATTAGGGTGAGGTTTGGAAAAGGAATGGGGAAGGAAGGGATAAGTGTTCAGTCTGCTGTGGCAGAAACAAATCATTGTCTCGATGCTGGTTTTCATTATTTCCAACTGTGACTTCCACCCCCACTTGCATGTGCAACTGTCATATGATAATGTGGCTCTCCTTCATGGTACCCCAGTGTTGGGCTGACCTGTGTCAGTAAAAGCCTTTCAGTCCAGAAGGTTGGGTGACAGCCCAGGGCATCTGGGAGAGTGTTGAGTACCCTGGCAGGGTGGCAGGTGTGCTTTTGTGGCGTTAGGCATCAAGAAGTTTGTGCATCTGTTTTATGTCTTTTTTTATATCTTTTACCATTAATACATAACCTCAAGGAAGTGTCTGAGGCAGGCACCCTGGTACCTCAGCAAAGCCAATGTGTGGGATTGATACTAAGGAAAGAGCGAACCAACAGATGTCAGGAAAAGGTGGTGCAAAGCTGTCTGTGTCTTGGCCCTGCAGAGACAAATCCTGTGCATGGCCACAATCAGGCTGGTGCCCTCCTACACGCTCGAGTGCTGGGGAGCTGGGATGGGGAGCTGGGATGGGGAGCACAGGGCAGAGGAGCTGGGATGGGGAGCCGGGATGGGGAGCTGGGATGGGGAGGTGGGATGGGGAGCTGGGATGGGGAGCACA
>VYZT01014638.1:134150-263551 GCA_013400735.1 Pomatostomus ruficeps | reverse complement strand
GAGCCGGGATTGGGAGCACAGGGCTGCAGAGCCGGGATTGGGAGCACAGGGCTGCAGAGCCGGGATTGGGAGCACAGGGCTGCAGAGCTGGGATGGGGAGCACAGGGCTGCAGAGCTGGGATGGGGAGCACAGGGCTGCAGAGCTGGGATGGGGAGCCGGGATTGGGAGCACAGGGCTGCAGAGCCGGGATTGGGAGCACAGGGCTGCAGAGCCGGGATTGGGAGCACAGGGCTGCAGAGCTGGGATGGGGAGCACAGGGCTGCAGAGCTGGGATGGAGAGCCGGGATTGGGAGCACAGGGCTGCAGAGCTGGGATGGGGAGCTGGGATGCTGTGGGGTCTGCCCAGACCCAACACAGCTCTGCTCAGGACCGTTCCCCCTCCTCGTACGGACACGTGCCCGCCGTGCTCACAGCTTCAGCTGGGCTATCAGGGTACATTCAGCTGCTGTCCCCTCAGCAGCAGGGAGCAGGCTGCCACAAAACCTGCCCGAGGAGCTCATTATAGTGACAGTTCCTTAGCTCCTGCCTGGGTGTCCTCTGAAAGGGGACGGCTTCTTTCCAGGAAATATATTTCCCCCTCTTCATTGTGGAGTTTCTTCTGAGCTTTCTGTGAATGCTTCCTGCCTGTAAACAGAAATGAAGGCCCTGACATATAACTGTAAAATGCCTTTGTTTTTGTTTTTTTCTGGGGGGAATTACACATGCAGAGCAGGAGTTTTGAGTTACTTTGACAAAAGACATGAATGGCTCAAACCTACAAGTTGAAAAATATGTGTTTGCACAGGAACCAAAACAATTTATTGGATGCATATGTAGCATCTTGTAGAGCCAACTGCAGGAGCCTGGCTGTGCTGTGCAGCATATGTGCCCAGACTTCTGACATCTTCCCACTGTTACTGTGGAAACTATCATTTCCAACACGGCCCTGAAACAGGGGTTTTATCTGCAAAAGGGGACGAGGTCGGCAGATGCAAAAGAAATCCTCCTGTGCAGAATGCAGCCAGCTGGGGCACTCACTGCTCTGCATTTGCGTGGTTGTGCTTGGTGTGGAATTGCATGTTGAAATGGATGTTCATGTGTTCATTGTAATTTCAATGGTAAAAATCCAGGTGGGTGAGTTATAGATGCACTTAGACCTGAGGAGACTTATCCTGAGAAAAGGAAACTCGGAAATGCAGGAGAAAGAAAAACATCCTTAGAGAGTCAGACGTTTCTGAATTATCAGGTATACAGACGGAAAAAAGTGACGGCGTGGAGGCTCATCAGGCTGCCTCCCTGCCCCCAACAGACCAGCCTGAATTAAAAACACATACAGCAATCTCCACTCTGAATAACTTCTGCATGGCTATATAATTTCAAAGAGAAATGCTTTCAGGGTGATGATAGGTTTTGTCTACATCTGTAATGTCTCATTTGTCTTTGGATACCCAACAGCCTTCGCTTTGTTTATTCAGAGCTAAGCAAACATGAAGCTGAATGTACTTTTCAGTGATCAATGTAAATCAACGTGAAAAATGGAAATCATTATGAAATATACACACACGTATATATTTAGCGAGGTTTGCTAGATTGATTGCTCCTAAACCTAGAGCTTGGCTCCTCTTACGTGCAGAGAATTCACAAAGAGACAGCCATAGCCCAGGGACAGCGAAGTGTGGTCACTGATGGATAAAATAAAATTCAAGTCTGTTTGCATTTTAATGGATTTTAATCACATGAGAGTTTGGGGAAAAAAAATAGATTTTTTTTTTTTCTTTTCATCATCGTGCCTGATTGCTTCAGGGCTAACAAAAGTGGTCCCAGGTACTGAGATACCATTTTCAGTTCTTGTGCTCTTGTTAAAAAAGGCTTTTGCAAATGCAAGACAAGGGATGTGCACAATCATCATTAGTCACCGAGAGCAGGACAAATAGTCCTGGTCTGTAGATGTGGCAAGGAAAGCAGAGCTTAAAGCTTTTGGCAAACTAAGTTGCAAGGAGGAAATGAACAAGATGCCATGGATGGTTTTTATCACCAGAGATTTACAAAAATAAGCTGGATCCGTCAGGGCCTGGGGGGTAGGGTGCCATCCAGCTCTGACCGTGTGCAAGCAGCACCATCTGTCTCTGGCAAACTAAAACTCTTGGAAAAAGGGAGTTGTTCCTTAGTCTTTCGCTCTCATCTGTTTGTCCTTCCTGCTGTCTGCGACATGATCTTCATACGTACTTTAAACCTCCTTGCTTTGTGCTGCTGGCAGGGACCAGCTCTGCCCGACTCACCACTCCTTCCTGCTGTCCCTGCTGCTGCCTCATTCCTGCTCCGCCAGCTGCTCGTTCCCTCTGGAACTCCATTCCTTGTGCCATGATATTGGGTGCCATTTATCCCGCAAGCCCCAGAAATAATGTTTTGTTCAGGAACACCATTGCTAAGAGAGCTAAGCCGGGTATTTTGTGTTAATACTGTCACTAAAATTAAAAAGAAAGGAAGAGGGGAGCAGAGTATGTGTAAAATGCCAAGGTATTTTGTGAAGGGCAGCAAACGGAGAAGCTCAAGCTTTTTGCCCCGTGTTTTCTTTTGTTATGTCACTAAGTGGGATGTTTGTGTCTGTTTACACTCTGATTTCTTGTGTGTTTTGAAATCTCATTGTACTCAGTGGTGGAAAATTGGCTGCTGAAGTAAAGGCATGTTAAGGACAGCTCTCGACAGTAGCTGGAAGGAAATGCTTCTCGAATGTATTGTCCAAGTTGGTTCTAGTTAACGGTCTCTTGGGTATGTGAACTTTCCTTGGCTTCTCCACCCATCTTCTGACAGCAAACAGAATTCTTAGCATTTCAATTTAAAAATGAAATAATTAATTAAAATCTGTGCTGTCCTTCTAAATTGTTTCCCAATAGGAGTGAAATGTACTTGAGTAATAACTCATAAAACCACTGGTGTGGGTTGATTATTCCTGCTGGGGAGGGGATCCCCACAAAACAGCAACATAGAGCAAATCTCTTCAAAATATTATAATTATTGTGTTTCTATAAAAATTCCCCTCTCCCTTTCCCCCTGGTCTGCATGGATTTACTGTTATGAGATGCAATTGCTCAGCAGGACTGCTAATTAGATGTTACCAGGCCTGCTTCTGCAAGGTTGTGACCTATAAATTTCTGTTTAGCATTGCTGTAGGACAGACATTTTCTCTCCACTGGTTATTATTTATCCTTGCCTGTTCTCCTCCCAGGATTTTGGAGAGGAGCACCTTTAGCTTTACCCTTCGGATAGAAGGTGTTTGGATTTGCCACGGGAGCTCTGTGATGTCCGTCTGCAGAGCACACAGCAGGGAAGACATTGGGGAACAAGTGCATGTTTGTGCTTAGGCATTAGACATAAATATAAATTAAAGTATAGTTTTAAATATAAATTTAAAGGATAAAAATCTGGCTTGAAAATACAAATCAGCTAAAAAGCAGTGTAGTGAAGAATAAAAGGTTTGATCTCCACGAGCTTTGTATTTTAGAAGTTTTGGGGAACAGAGCAGGAGTAAGGAGGAGGACAGTAAGTTGGTGAGGGCTCAAGGGTGGAGAGTGGTTGGGGTGAGGATGTGGCCTTTATTTGTCACAGCCTGAGCCGCTGGAGAGAGCAGGAAACATTGAGGGAAAACCCAGCTGAAGAATACCTGAAATCCTGCACCCTACCCCCAGATCCTCTGCATTAGCTAGCCCATCCTCAAAGGATACATCCATCGTGCTGCTTTTGGGGGTTTGCCAAAAAGCATGGGGAACCTGCTCCACCCGTTCAGGTGGGACCCCAGGAACCTTGAGCTCCGCTTGGCAGAAATGTCCAGACCAAGCTGGCTGCAGGAACGTCCTTCCCCTGGCACGGGGTGAGCTCAGCACCTGCAGCTCTGCCTGGCACTGTTACTTCTTCCCACATTGCCTCTTTCTTTCCCAGCTGGTTTCCCACAACACAGAATCCTAAAGTGGCTGGGGTTGGATGGGATCTTAAAGATCATCCAGTTCCAACCCCCTGCCATGGGCAAGAACATCTTCCTCTAGCCTGGGCTACTCCAAGCCCTGTCCAGCCTGGTTCTTGAAACCTCCACACTGCTGCTCTGGGCAGTATCATGCAGAGCAGGCAAGCAGAAAGAAATCACCCACTGTATGCTGAAACTTTGGAACAGTGTTAGGCTTGATTTGCCAGTCCTGATGTTGGTGATGAGGAGAGCAAAGCGCTCAGAGTCAGGAGGCTCCTGAGTCTCGGCCCCAGCCTGCAGCTCAGTGTCCTGCTTTGACCACAGTGGTGGTGACCTCCTTAACCTTAACCAAGGGGATTTCTCTCCCCAAGCCGGCTTTCCCTCCCTAAACCAGGTGCAATAGCTGGGTTAAATTACACAGAGAGACCAACCTCACATAACCTTTAGCTGGAGGTTAGAGGGTAGAGCTGATAAAGAGCTGTTGCTGTACTGCACTAAATGTGGGATTCAGGTTATTTGCCATAAGACATCTCTTTGCATAAATCTAAATATGGCTCAGGATCCCCATTGCACTTCTGTCATATCCAGTCTCCCTCCTCCAAAGTTTTGTGTCTGAACTGTCATTAAATGATGAAAAAAGTCCAATCTCTTGTATATTAGAGTGGGTTTGCTGAGATGCATGAAGACACTTCAGATGTTAGTGAGGAAAATGGAATGAGGAGCGTTCTGGTGGTGTTGTACAAGGTTTTCTTTTAAGTAGGTCAAATCAACGAATTGGTGCGTAATAACCTGGTGCTTCCAGGTTCTTCTGAAAACATTTTGAAGTTGCCAGCAGGAAGCGGAGTGGGTCTGGCTGAGTGGCATGGGGAGTACTGCAGGGCTTCTTGTACATCATATTTGAATCCCTTGAGGGGACCCTTACTAAGTCATTTGTTTTAAGTGGTTAAAATATGAAAGCTAACTTTAGCCTGTATGCCTGAATGACCTGGTTAATATGCAAAAAAATGCACATTATTGCAGCAGATTTTAGTGTCCTGTGAACTCTCCCTTTGACAAAGGAAATAAACTCCCCTCTATGAGACATCAGCAGTGCTCACAGGTCCTCTTTTCCCTTTTGCCCAAAGTCTGTTGAGGCAAGAAGAAACCCAAGCCCAAAAGAAGCACCTAATTGCTTGTGTGTGTAGAAACATTCAGGCTGAAAATAGCTAAAATTGTACAGCAGCAACCGGCTGTGCAGCGGTGACAGGGTGAGTGAGCATTTAAAGTGCCATGTGAGATCTTTGTGGGTTTTTTTTCATATTACTCTTTATTTTTTCTTTCTTATTTCTTGTCATAAATACCACCACACACAGGGAGGGTTGGTTTGAGATCACATAGGGTGTGTTTCTGTAGTGTTGGTGCTTTTGCCAAGCTCTGTGCACTGCTTGTGCCACACATCTTTCATTTTGACCCCAAGTACACTGGTACCTTTTTTGTGTGCAGGAACTGAGCGGCTTTTGCTTTTAAATTGTTTGGTTGAGGGGTTTGGGTTTTTTTTGCACAGCTGCCTTGGGCCAAGGTCCTTTTTAAGTTCAGGACATTCTTCCTTTTGTCCTCTTCCTGCACTGCTGCAAAAAATAAAGAATGAAGAGGGAACAGTCCGCTCTGGCTGCCTGGTGCTGAAGAGGCTGTGAGGTGGAGATTAGGGGTTGGTGAGAGCAAGCACTGCAGAGGAGAGAACAAGGTGAAGGGCACAGAGCTGGGGAAGAAAAGGACCATGCATAAATTAAGAGGAAAAACTGCAGACTTTTTTCACTCCCACGAATAATTAACTTTTGTGCTATTCTCCATTTTCGGCTTTCTAAACCTCTCACGAAAGCCTCTCCTTGCTTTGGGGAGAAGTGTTGCTTGAGAACCTTCTCAGAACTTGGCAGCTCTGTAATAGGGGCATGTAATCTTTTATAATCCTCTCCACAGGTTTGTAATAACCATTTCTGTTTTGAGATTCCAAAGTGTTTTGTAGGCCAAGTGGGAATTTAACTGTGAGAGAAAAATGTACTTAATATTCAGGAGCAAAGATGAGTGGTCCTGGGCAGGGGACGAGACCTGAATAAGAAGGGAGGGAAACCTGCTTAGCATTGAGGGAAGGGTCACAGCCATGGCTTCGAGCAACTGCGGGCTATTTGAAATCTTAGGTATCCTGGGAACCAGATGGGTTTTTACACGGACAGCAGCTTCTGTGGCAGTGATGTCATGAGATTTGCGAGGCTGCACAATGAGCCGCTTGTTTGCCGGCGCGCAGGGAGGCCGGGCAGCTCGGGGCACACCTGCGGGTTTGTGAGGTCCCCACCTCGGCGGGGTTGTGATTTCTGGTTCCACTTGCTGAGCCACCAAAGGGCACGGTGACTGCCTGACTCGAGGGTGCTGGCACTGATCCACGGCCGATGTCTCCTGACAGGCACATCCTCATCTTCATCCTCCCCACTGTGTCCCGGAACCGGGCTGGGCGCGGCCCACGGGGACAGAGAGCCAGGCGCAGCCGAGGGAAGCGAGGATCGCTTACCCTTTGGAAGTTTAGCACTTAGCAATCGGCTGTGCAGCAAGTAAGAAGCTTAGAGGAGCTCAGTGTATTCCGGCTAATTGGTAGCTTTAAACTGCTATTAAGAGCTCCCACACCTTTTGCTCACAGAAGCTGCTCGGTGACAGCGAGCTGGTGCAACTTTCAGCTTTCCAGTCGGAATTACCCTGCCAGGCCAATCTGAGCTTTATTTTTGCCTAATTTTTGCCTCTGCCGTTAGCTCCTTAGCTCTCATTTTTTAGGACTTAGCAAAAAAGCTCAAGACTGTTGGCACACACAGCATCTGCTCACTAAACTAGTCGTAAGATTTTAAGACTTGCGGTTTCTTTTTTGGACCAGCTCCATAATTTTTCCTTTTGAAAATAAAATCTCGGTGAAACTGCTCGCATGGTTGTGGCCTAACTGAATTTGTGCTCTCGAGCTTCTGCAGAGCCCTTGGGTACCGGGGAACACTGAGCCCTTTTAGGAAATGCCAGGGTGGCAAACGCGCTAGCACAGACCTTGGGAAGGTTTGGGTCTGGAGCTGCGCGTGTTACGGGGAGGTGAGACGGGAAACGTTGGCTGTCTCTGCCGCAGTCTGTGCCCGGTGGGACAGCTCCTGAGCTGCAGAGTGGCGGTGACGCTGCAGGAGCAGGGCAGGTGTGCTGACCCAGGCCCATGGGGAGCGGGCAGAGCCGCTGGGAGATCAGGCAGGGCTGATGCTGCCGTACCTCGCTTGCTGCCACTGCCGCTTGTACAAACAAGTCGGGTCTCTCCTGGGGGAGGAACTGGAGGGGTGGGAATGATGTCAGCGAGGAGAGGCAGCGAGAGCCTGTCCTGCTGGGAGATGCCAGGCTTGCTGAACAGTAGCATTCTGTATTTTGTCTCCTGCTGGTTGCAGAGGAGACAGCCCTTGGCTGCTAAGGCATCCGCTCATCTGGTGGCTTGTTCCTTCCCACATAAAAATTGCTCCTGACATATTTTCTTAGTGTAGAAAATTTAAGAATCTGGCTGGTAGCTCTGGTAGTGGATGAAATGTTGATGCTCACTCTCTGAGTTTTAAAGGTTAATCTTTCTTCCTTGGTGTCGAGGTAAGGCTTCCTTTCTCGATGTGAGAAATTCTGAGCAGCGAGGTGACCCTTCTCCCACCCCGTCACAGATCTCAGCAAAGCCTTCCAGCAGCCGGTGGGGAAAAGCTATGCTTTTAGCTGTTGGCAAAAGAGACACCCAGTCCTCATTCAGAGGAAGTGAAAATCCTTAAAACCTCACCTGTAAGCAGTGAACAGCAGACACCTTCGGACTTCCCATCTCTAAATTTTAAGAGATTCCTTCTCTCAGGGCTGACATACTGATGGTAGGGAAACGGAAGCACACACAACAAGCATGAAAATCGCCACAGTCACATTTCTTTGAGGATGTAAGGCATGAAAACTGCACGACTTAACAGTTTTTACTTGAATCTTTCTGTGGCTCATGAGGTTCTTCACTGGGAGAGTGGAAAACCAGTCTTGAGGCTGTGTCAGATCACTGCCACTCAATAAAAGAGCAGTGGAAAGTTAATAGGTTAGATTGGCAAGATTGGCCTATACTAGAAAAATTAAAGATCTTGTGAAGAACGTGTGTTACAGTGCCAAGTACGCTGGAATCTGAGAAAGTCATGGCACTGGTCATGGCTTCTGCCAGCTTCTAAAATACTGTTTGCACCTGCTTAAACCTTTTATGACTTTATCCTGTGCAGAACGGATTCCCCAAGTAGTGTTTTGGCTGTAAGCAGTTGGCGTGAGAGCTTCTGCGATCTCTGAAACCTGATGGTTTGGCCAAGCTTTTCTTACCTCCTATCCAGGATATTAGATTTCCATAGAAGAATTTGGTTATCATTGCACACAGCTGCTGCAGGAGAGCAACTGGATTTAGCTGGATTGAGGGCTGGTCATTGCATGTGCACTGAACTTTGTTGAGTGTGGCTATTAAATGCAGTGGGAAGAATTCACACTAGATACTTACCTCTGTAATAACATCCTACACAAATGGCGTGCCTCTCATCCCAAAGGATCTGCTCACGCTTTCTACGCTTGAAATGCCACCTGCTTCACCAGAGATCTGTTGCTGACCACAAAAATGTAGGTACCTCTCAGCTGAAATGGAGCCGTGCCACAGAGTGATTTAGAGGGGCAAGTGAGCACTGCCGTGTCTCACAGTAGCTGTGAGAAGCTTCCTAGAAAACCTGCAGTCATTGCCCACATCGTGCTTTGGAACAAAATGGCAACATTAATGGTGCTGTTTCTAATTGCTGGTCATATTTCTGAGTGCATTGTGATGCAGAGGAGAATTAATCAACCCTGAGAGCACCGTGTTTTCTCTGCAGCACGGGAGCCTCTGCATTGCCACACACAGCATGTGCTGCATTTTCCTGGTGTTACACCATGAGTCAGCAGCACAGTGTTTTCTGTGCTGGGGCAGTGTGGTGGTTGTCCATTCAATCCTGCATTTTCCTGATATTACACCGTTAGTCAGGAGCACAGTGTTTTCTGTGCTGGGGCAGTGTGGTGGTTGTCCATTCAAACCTGGAGGAGGAGTGTCCCTTCCTATTCCAAGTGAGTTTGTGCATCGTGACAGGTTTCTCTCTGACCGGTTGTTTTTGGTCGTGTCTGTCTGCACTGTTCTGGTCCCGGTCAGATGAGAAGGCGTTGCACTTGGCTGGGAGTTGCTTTGAGAAATAAGAAATGCAAACAAAAACTCTGTATATCAGCTTGAGAGAAAACAGAGGTTGCCTTGGTTGTGGTTTTCCTGGCAGCCCCTCGGTGGCTGACCCCTCTCATCCTCTGCCCTGGGCACAAGGAGGGACCTTGTCCCTCCTGCAGCTGGGCCAGGATTGCGCCAGTGCCTGTGTCTGTGTCTGCTCCCAGGGCAGTGGTGCTGGAGTTCTCCTCTACATCCTGCACATCTTCATCTGAGCATCCACAGCTGTCTGAGCTGGCTGCACGTGCACACACAGCCATGTGTCACAGAGCTGCTGTTGCTGTTTATTTTCCCTCACATTGGTGACTTCTTTTGCGAAAATCCTGCCTTGTTCCAAGGTTGGAGGGAATGCAGCATGTTGAGACGCTGTGATTTTCCCTTTTTGCCGCATCTTTCCCTTGAATCCCTTCAGGAACTTTGAGATGGTGGAAGTTTAGTGAAAGGACTTGTAGTTGATATTTATCTTTGAAGCTGCATGTCAGTAGTAAGGCTTGTTCCAACTTCTGCTCAACTTGCTTGAGAAGGTTGGAACTGATGGTTATTCAGACTGGACTGTGTGGTCATGCACAGCTGGGTAGGTTGGGGTTCTGACAAGCTCTCGGATGACAGCACTTACCTAAAACACTTTTCTGTCATCCTGTCTCTATGGTAAGCACATAAAACAGTGTGGAAACATTGGCACTGGGCAAGCAGACCTGTTGTCAAAAGGTGTTAGGGCTCCTACTAATCTCCCTTCAGGGGAAAAAAATTCCTCCCAGCATACAAACTTGGCCACTACATTAGTTACTCAGCTGCTTGGCAGCTCCTTGTTGGAAATACTAGCAACAGAATACGGACCCTAATAAAGTCGAGGAAAATTTGGCAAGTACTTCAGTTAGCCCTTGATTTCACCATAGGAATAGTGCAGTTCAAGAAAAGGAGCTCTGAGGCGTGCCAGGAGTGCTCTTGTCATCGCTGGGATGGAGGGTTATTTCTGTGTTTTTATTGATGGTAAGTAGAGAGTGCTTTTTGGCAGACTGAAAGCATGAATTTGCCTTTAATATAGTTTTGTTGGCTCGATTTCTGGTAATTCTGTCCTTTTCACTAGCTCTGAGGACATGCCACTTTTCTGGTTGTAGAAGAGCTGTTGGGGACTAAATGACGCTGAAACACCCATTATCTCTTGGAAATAATTTTCTGATTCTGCCCATTGCCTGCTTTTTGGAAAAACTCACCACTCGTGAATGCATTTGGAATTTTAAGGAAAATAATTGTTACATGTTTGCAATGGAAGCTTTCAGAAATGTTCCCATCTGATAGCACTGTTCTGCCCCATAAATACTGCTCAACTGCCATCAGTTTTCCTGAGGTGTCCTGCCCTGTCTGTGGGGATTGGCTTGGCACCGGCTGCTGCTTTCCGTGTTTCCTCATCCTGCACCACTCAACACTTCTGTTGCTGGTATGTGATGATGGCATCACTGCCCCTCTATTTTTCCCCTTCTTTAAAAATAAGCCCTGTACTTCAAGAATAATAAGGTACAAGTTGTCATCTGACTGAAAGAAAGGGCGCTTTGTGGATATTTATAACATGCCTAGTGGCATTTCAGAGCCCTGAGGAAAAACAACGCAGTTTCCAGTCTCCAGCGATGTCGGATGTGGCAGGAGGCAGCGGCAGGGATGTACCAAGAAAGGGATTTTTTCCAAGCTGTTACTTAACTGATATTAGCATTTGAAGGCACATAAGGCCTGACCTTTAATCCTGTGCGTAGACTTGCTGATCTGCTTACTTGAATGCCTCATTGTAGTGCTGCAGAATGAAGGGATTGCATCAGACCCCAGAGAAATCTTCTGCCACCAGAACTGGCCTGTTGAGGTGTGTGGCTGCACGGGCCCATCCCACACGTAACATCCTCGAGCTCAGAGCTTTCAGATGCACCTCCCTGATCTCTCCTCCAGCTCCTGGCTGAGGTTGCATTCATCAGCGAGTGATTCTTCATCTCCAAAGCTCAAGCCTCGCTGTGTGAGCTGACAGAGAGCAGCCCCACAGTTAGGAAGGACAGTCCTGACTTGCGAACTTTCCCAGAAGTTTCAGTGTTCCTAGTTACACATGGACTTCTTGTGATTCCCTTCTGTAGCGATTCAGACCGTGGTGGTTAATTAGTTTTATGGGGCTTTAGTGGAAGAGGTCGGTGGGTTTTATTGCATTCACATCAAAAGTTGGAGCCAAGAATGTAAAATGAAAACCGAAGATGGAGAGTGCCGGAAAGCAGACCAGGGTTTGTGAGGCAACCAAGCGTGTATGTGATACCATGCAAAGTCCCAAAGAGCCTTCTGTCTAAACTGGTAACATACTTCAGAATAAATTTTGAAGTCCCAGCTGTTGTGAGAGGCTCCAAAGATATCAGCCATGCAGGAGGGCGAGCTGAGAAATAATTTGAATAGGTGGGACTGACGCACCAAAGCTAGGCTGGGGTCTTTGTTGCCATGAGTTTTCTGGGAACACGCATTCCACATCCGTGCAGTTTGCGACGTGTTTGCAGCAGCGGCTTGGGGAGAGGGCTGAGGTTACGGGATCCAATACTCTGGAAAAGCAGCTTGGGGAGAGGGCTGAGGTTACGGGATCTGATACTCTGGAAAAGCAGCTTGGGGAGAGGGCTGAGGTTACGGGATCTGATACTCTGGAAAAGCAGCTTGGGGAGAGGGCTGAGGTTACGGGATCCGATACTCTGGAAAAGCAGCTTGGGGAGAGGGCTGAGGTTATGGAATCCGATGCTCTGGAAAAGCAGTTTGCTGAAGGGAGCGCTTGGTCAGGCTCGCAGGGCTGGGGGGGCTGTGCCCCGACGTGTGTTCGAAAGGATACCAATGCAAACACCAAATGTTAACGCTGTGCTGTTCTCGGGGGGATTGACAGCTCCAGACACCGGCACGGCGCGTCACTCTGCCAGCAGCCTGTGGAAAGCTGTTCTGACGTAGCCAACCCACTTGGCAACAGAGCCATGGCTGGCTCACAGTGCCTGATGACTCAGTTAAGTCCTGGAGTTGTTATGGCAGTGGAAGAAATCGTTCTGTTCTTTAATTCCTTTGTGCAGCCCATGGATCAGTTGGATGGTATCCTGCCAAGGCCTGTAGTTAGAAGAAATTATAACAGGAGAATCTTTTGGGGTGGGCAAGTCATGACTGTGGAGTCTGTGTTGGAGCCGATGGTCCAGGAAGCTTTCCTTTTGCCATCAGAGGGTTTACCAGCAGTTCCAGGTACAGTTTACCTGGTTACTGCTCAGCACAGCAGCTGGAGGCGCTCGCTGCCAGCCCACCTGCACGAGCAGGACAGGGCACGCACGTCTGCATCCCTTCCTCCCCCTGCTGATTCATCCTGTGCTTCCCTCACCCAGGAGAGCAGATCCCCAGCGCTCCCATCTTCCCATTTCTGGTGCTCACTCGTACCAGGAGCTCATGACTCCGTCCTTCTCGCTCCTCTGCTCTGTCAGGCTTGTGGATCTTAGGCAGGGGAAGGGCTCACGTGCTGCTGTTTGGGAAGCCAAGGTCTAAGCAGGAGCAGCAGTGGTTTTATTTTACATCTGGTTTGGGTTTTGGTTGGACACCATGATAAATGTGAGTTGCAGTCATGCCAGAAATCTACCTGGAAGGTTCATGTCTGTAAGATGGACTAACTCAAAACTTGCGGGAGAGTCTGTTGTGCTCCGGGGGTTTGCACAGATGCACTTTTGCTTCACAGAGCTTATGGTGGCTTCCCTTAATTATGCTTACACTGAAACAGAGTTTTGGGCAATTTTGAGACACACAGCATTACTTGTCGCTCTCACAAACTGAGTTGTATTGGAGAAGTAACAGCGTGGAGCCTCATTCTGCATCTCGGCTGCTTCCCTGAAAGGATTATTTTACCTGAAATTAAGGGCACAAGGGTGCACTTCCTTATTATTGGAGGAGTAGGAGCTATGCAGCCCTCTCCTTTTCCTTGCTTAAATGTTGCCTGTTTCCAGCACTGTTCTGAATGATCACAGAAATCCGAATGCAGTCTGAGGTTGAAGGAGGCACTGAAAGGCATCCTCCCAGCTGCTGTCTGGCTCTAGGAGCTGACACATTCCGTGCAGTGCAGAGGCGAAGTTGCGGGAGGAGAGCACGGAGCTGTAGCAGGGTTTTTGGTGATGGGTTCAGGGCCAGGGCAGTGAGCTGGGGGTTCCTTAGCCCGGGTTTAGCGCTGGCGGTCCCTGGAAGGCGCTGCCTGGTTGAGGATTCGCTGGCCTCTAGTGGTGACGCTGGGGAGAACCGAGGAGCAGCAGCTCTGTTGTCTCTGCATATCACTGTGTGTACTCAAAGGTAAAGTTACAAAACATTTTGGGTTTGAATGCTCAGTTTCCTCCTGAAACAGTTAAAGAAGGTCCTGGATTCCTGTGCAGGAAGTCCCTTGATTTTTGCAGTGTCTGTTTTAGACCCCTGGGATTTGAGGGGTGTACTTGAGAATGGATGGGTTTTAGATCTTTGCAAACAATGAACTAGAGCGCAAGGTAAAAATAAAACTTGATCTTACAAAGCAACCAGAACTTAATATCAAAACTTTCTAAAGAGATGAATCACAGAATCCTGGAATGGCTTGGGTTGGAAGGGACCTTGTGAGTAGTGAGAGGCACAATGTCATACACAGCTCAGTCACGAGAGACTTAGGGAAATTGATTTTAAAATAAATTTAATAGATCAGGACTGGGAACCAAACAAGTTGGGTTATGGTTTGGTTTGGGTTTTTGCGGGGGTTTGTTGGGGGTTTTTTCAAGTATGAGGTTTTGTCCCTGTAGTATCTGTGGCTAAATGAAAATGCAGGATTTCATGAAGTAGGTTCCCCACCAAAAGATGCTAGTAAACCCTTCTCAATTAAATGCCCATCCCTCTGAATTTTTCCCTCCCTTCTTCAAGCCTGCCTTCCTTGATCCCTGTCTTCCTTCCTATATCTCTCTATCCTTAGTCCCAAATAATCCACTTTATTAAGATTTAGAGTACATTCAGGGCCGTACCCCTGTGAACCATGGTTTTGAGAAGGGAGTGGAAGGGAGATTTAAGTTTTCATAAGAGCTCTTGGTCTTTTCAATATATTTCAGCCTTTGACAAAGGCGTTTATATTCATCTCTGGTATGGCCATTTTTGTATGTCATGCTGCCAGTAAATAAATATTCACAGCACATGGGTGCCTCCCAGGATTCCCATTTTGCCTTCTAAAATGCTGAATTGGGCCCCACTAAGCGCAGAGTGCAGTTCTGGTTCGCATCCCACTGTGGAACAGCGAAAGCAAAGAAGGTGGTGAATGCCACGTGCTGACAATGTCGTGTTTTCTGTCCCCAGATGTGAAAGGGCCACCTACACACCGGCTGTCCTGCGGCCAGTCGCCCTACACCGAGATGACAACATGGGAGAGGAAGTACTGCATCCTGACGGACAGCCAGCTGGTGCTGCTCAACAGGGAGAAGGAGGTGAGAGAAGCTCGCGCTGGTGCCTCAGTGTTTGCCCATTGGCCTTCCTCGGTAGAAGGAGAAGGCAGCTCTCTTCACCTGCCCTTTATTTCACTCACGAGTCCTTTGAAACGTGTGCAAGGGGAAAAAGGGAATTTAGGAAGGAATTCTTTGCTGTGAGAGTGGTGAGGCGCTGGAACAGGTTGCCCAGGGAGGTCGTGGATGCCCCATCCTTGCAGGTGTTCAAAGCCAAGTTGGATAAGGCCTTGAGCAACCTGGTCTAGGGGAAGGTGTCCCTGCCCAGGACAGGGGGTTGGGCCCAGGTGATCTCTGAGGTCCCCTCCAACCCCTTGCTGTTCCATGGCAAGGGGAGCTAAGCTCCCGGTGGATGGGTGCCGTGCTGCACGGTGACAGTCCAGCTGGGCCAGGTGCTGCTGCATGGCAGAGGTGACAGCAGCCTGAGTGCAAACTCCCTCCTGGAGTTTCACAGCCTGTGTTTCTCTGTGTCCTCCCATGTTATTGCTTCTTTTAATGGTAGTTAAAGCCACCACAGGTATGTAAACCTGCCTCTTTACGTCAGTGCAGGCACAAAGGTAGGGAAGAGTGAAGGCTTTTTATCCAGGAGTCTTAGTCTAAGACCATAGCTTCCTATATTTGCAGATGACCCGAATTTTTGTGGTTTTTCTTGATTCTTTTGAAGCTTCCACATACGGCTGTTACAGACTGAGAGTGAGACCTGCTTCTGGTGTAGAACAAACTATTAGTCAGCTGTGCTCAGATTTATTTGCCATGAAATATTCCCTCACACAGGGAGAGTGGGAGGAAATGGTTTAGAGAAGGATTTGAGTTATTAGAAGGGAAGAGCATTAATGCTGATGCGTGGGAGAGGTGATCAAATGCAGGCAAAATGGAAGGCCCATTTAATGGCATTTGTTTACTATGTAATTCCTTTTCTAGTCTGACAGGCCTGACACCTGAGGAATTAAAGTGTATGCTGGAGAAACTGAAGGAGATGTGAGAATCCTTTCTAAAACAGTGCTGTACCAGCATAGCTGGGCCAAAAGGATGCATCTCATTAAAGAAATGTAATTGAAAGCATCGCTGGCTCATATCACAAATGGTTACCTGAAGGTGGTAATCAGGCACTTAGGGGTTCTCACTTCTCCTGCACAGACAGCTGAAAGCGCTTTGCTGGGAGTAAGGTGAGTCTTCTGACTGATCCTGAGGAGTAAACGTGGGCAGTCCGATGTACCACGGGTGTGTTAGTGCATTATGTACCATGTTTAAATACACTCTGGTTTTTGTCAGAAGCTGAGGAGATGCAATATCAGGCTATAGAGAGCTTGAGGTTTGGTGTAGCAGTAACTCCAGGAAAGCAAGCAGTAGTGTCAGTTCTTGCAGTGTGCTCTCGAAGGAATCTCCCTGCACTATCACAGTGAGGAGGAGCTTGTTTTGGGAAATGCTGCATGCAGAAGGGCCAGGCAGGCGTGCCTTTGGTGCAGGTGTGACTCCACATGCTGATAATGGGATTTGTTTCAGAAGCCTGTAGCTGGAGTCAGATTTGCCATTCTGATTTTCAAGTAATTTGTGACTACTGTGAAGTGAAAGGAAAAAAGGGAACTCCTTGCAGAGCCTTGAGTGCTCTGTAGGAAAATAGGAGGTTGCTTTAGTCTGGCTTCTGGGTCTGTACCCACAGCAGCGTACAGCCAGTCCCTTCCAGAAACACACGGAACTGCCAGTCAGGAGGGAGACATGGGGCTGATACTCTGGATTTACACCTTCTCCTAACTTTTCTCAGCTAGGAGTATCCCTCTGCAGCCTTCATGAGAAAGGGGAGGGGAGGCAATGCAGTTAAATTTTTCTTGGCAAGTCATTCAGAGTTGAAAGAGGCTCCATGAAATGTGATCTAGAAACAGGAGTGCACAAAGGCCTAAGGCAGCAGTGGGGAGGGATGCTTGTTAAGAGTATAATGATGGAAAAGTATGTACAAGGGGAGTCATAAAAAGCTCCTGGGTGGGACCACTGGTACAGAGAGCCTAAGCAAAGATCAGGTGAACCAAGAAGAGGGAGGTTACTTTAAGAAAAAAAATGAAGATTATGTTTAGAGTAAAATTACTGGAAAGGTGATGCTGGAGGAAGTGTTTTGTTAACTCAGAACCAGGCAACAGGAGCAGGAGAGATTCCTGCTCTGAGCGTGGTCACTGCTGGTAGAGCGAGGAGGTCAGAATTCCTTTGGGCTGCTGGGGAGGCTCTTAGGAACAATGTTCAGGACAGAACGATGGACACCAGTCAGCGGGAGGGCGTGGGGGAAGAAGGAAGAGACAGTAACAGCAGAGTGCCCTTGCAGCCCAGGGGCAGCACTTGCATCGTCACAAAGCTCACGTAACTTGGAAGGTGCAAGTCTGAAACCTCTCATTTTATTTTTATTCTCGGTGCATCTGCTTTGTTACTTCATGGAATGAAAAGCCAAGAACCTTGGCCCGAGCGAATCTGGAAGGGAACAGAAATGTGTGTTTATACTGCTTTGTAAAATCCTTCTGCAAGTACGTGTGTCCAAGTCAGAAAGAGAAAATATGTACAAAATGTAAACAGGTAAATGGAAGAGCTCTCCATTGTTTCAGGTTTAATGCTACGTGTGGTTTCGTTCAGTTAGTGCTGCTAAAATACAGCAGTATGAATTGCAGATTTTTAAGACCAAGGGAACAGTACAGAAATAAATAGTGTAGTAAAGATAACTCATATCTCATGGCGTCCTACCACTATGGATTTATTGTCAAGGCAGTTTGAATAAAGTATGGGCAAGAGAAATGTTGTGCTGTGCAAGAGTAAATTGAAAATCAGAGGCCTTTTGAAGTGCAACTTGATCCAAAAATATCTGTAATTACTTAGACAAAAATAGTCTGGCAGTATCACCTTGTGTCGTGTAGAAAAACATTAATTACTTGACACTTTGTCAGCTTTATAAAATGAGAATAGGTGAGACTGAAGAATTAAAATTATTAATGAAAGGAAGAGATCAATGTGCAAAAAGTAAGAAGAAAGAAAATGAATCCCTGTAGGAACAAGAGAGACAACTTAGCAAGCAAGGAGTCCTGAGTGACAGGAGATGTGCAATTATTACAACCCATGCCAGTGTGATAATATTTAACAGCATTTTCCAAGACAAGGAGAACAGGTCTAGATTGATGCCCATACAAATCAGGTGTTTTTTCTACAAGGAAGAGTTCCCCCCCGTCAGGTGTAGATGTTTCATCTGCTCTGTGAAACCTGTTCCGTAGGGTGGGAGGAGCTGTGAGGGTGCAGCAGAAGTGTCTGTAAAGTCAGAGCTGTTTAAAACAGGGCAGTGAGTGTCCATGAAAGGGGGTCCAGCCAGCCAGCCCTGTGCACAGCCCCTCCTCTCTGGGGCTGTGGCCAGTGGCTGCACCAGGCTCTGGGCTGATTCTCAGGCTTTGTCAGCAGTGAGGCTGCAGCCCTGCAGGCTTCAGCCTTGTGTTTGCTTGGAAATGAGCAACACTTTGCACTGTGACAGACTCTTCCTTTTTCCTCCCTGCACCCAAACCTCATCTTTCTTCTTGGATTCAGAGGTGGTTTAACCAAGGGCAAAGGATAGCAAAGACCCACATCCACTGTGACGAGATTGCTGGTGCTGGTGGCAGAGGCCAGCAGCAGGACACCTGGGACATCTTTTCCTACTCTCCCATCTCCTGTGGCTGACACCAGCAGTGGTATGACAGTGGTGATCCCAAGGGAAAACAGCTGGAGCAAATCCTGCTGCCCTGGGGAAGCTCTTCCCAGATCCCACTGCCCTTCTCGAAGGACTTGACACATTGGGGTCTTACAGCAAACTTGTTTCATCTGTTTGAAAGGGAGTGTCAAGAGTTTGTCAAAGCTGAACCCAGTCCTAAGATAAGATTTGCCACAATTCCCAAGCAAATTTAATTATTTAATTTCCAAAAGCCCAGAGAAATGTTTGCTGTCAACATTTTTTAAGTGGATTTCCATGTCAAAATTTTAGATAGCTTCTAACTCTCTGGAGGAAGGTAAAAATTAAAATTAATTATTTAACTGTTTTTCTGACATGATTCCAATTTTCAGATTCTTCTGACCATGTTAGGTCAGAAGAATCTACAAATTCTCAAGTTTAGGTCTTGAACCACTCTTTCCAATCTTGAAAAATCTTATCTGCAATGAAGAAACTTTTTCCACCTGCTTTTTTTTTTAAAGAGACTACCTTAGTTTGCCTTTAAGAGACATTAAATGCTTGGAAAGCTCTTACCACTATTTCTTCTGAAATCCCCTCATCATCAAACTGCTAGAAAACCCCAATACAGGCTTTTTATACTTTAAAAGTATGTTCAGTGAGCTGGGGTGCTGTTCAAGGATTTAGAGTCTGAGCTCTGAATCCACCCTCACTAAATTGTGATATTTGTCACGGAAACATGAGCTGTGATGAAAATGGTTAAGATTGCTAAAATGATCAGCATTTGGACTGTCCCTGTGTACCTTTTTATCCCAGAGCTGGCACTGCTCAGATCCCAGCCCTGAACCTTCAGCATGTCAGCTCAGGGTCAGAGAATTCCCAGGCTGGTGGAGTCTCAGCAGAGCAAAGAAGAGGATGACAAAGCTGCATGGGGGGAAAAAAGAGCTGAAAGGCTGAATCACCATTATTAGTCCTGACTCTGCTGTCATTCGATCCTTTGCTGAGCTGCTTGCAGGAGTGGCAGGGGCTGGAGGAGCGTTGGGAAGGTTGCAGGTGTCTGCCTTGGTCTTCACAGGGTGTTTATCTGTGCTCTTCCTTGGGATCTGGTGCCTCCCCATCCATGAATCCATTTGCCCGACCATAGAGCACTTTATACAGCTGTGAAATGTGTCCAGTCCCAGGAGATGCAGAGCTGCTGACCAAGCTCATTTTACATGTTCACAAAGCTGTATTTTTTTAGAGCAGGCTGGTCTCATGCTAAGCAATAAATACTGATCCAGCAGTCTTGGAGTTAGCTCTTTTTATCAATATAAACTGAGACTATGGCTTTGGAGGAGTTTTACTGTAAATAACAAAGCATTTTTAAGTCAAGATTTAAGGGAATCTTTTTGAGTTACTTTGCTGCTTTAATCTTGTCAATTAAACTGGGGGATGTTGTATATTCTCTGGTGTAGAACAGGCTATGCGGCATTAAGATGTTGTTCCTTATACAGCTTATGGAATTATTGAGTGAAATAAATGAGAGCAGGTTTTTCTCAATGCACTATAAACAGTAACAAGAGCTGGTTTTTGCTGGTGTGGACAGAACTGCTCTAGGTGAGCACAGCCCCACGGAGGGACTGCTGTTAGTGTGCAGCCTGAGCGTGTGCTCCTGCCCTGGGCAAGGGTTCGCTCAAAGGGCTGAGCGCCCCAGAACTGGGACTGAGCTCTCAGACAGACCCTGCTCAGGGCTCCGTGCCTCTCTGGAGGGCTGAGTGCCCCAGAACTGGGACTGAGCTCTCAGACAGGCCATGCTCAGGGCTCCGTGCCTCTCTGGAGGTCAGTTCTGTCTCTGGTGTGCAGATGTGAGTTTCTATTCAACGCCAGCTCCGGTGTACAGCAGCCTGTGTGCTCTTCCCAAGGACCCCGAGAACACCGTGGGCTCAGTCCCCATCCTCCTGCTCCCATGTGGCAGAGAGCCAGGACATCCACAGGGTGCCCATGGCTCTCCTGCTGTCATCAGGGTGGTAGTGGTGGGGGGTTTTGTGTCAGTGATTAAAAGAACATTCCTGTCAACTCGTGTCTGAGAGCCCACACAGGTACTGAAGTGTGCCTGGAAAAAGAGGGACCACGTTCATTTCTCACTGGGGAAAAAAACCCTGATAGTGGGGAAATCAACCCTGCAGCAGCTGTACGGGTCTAGAGCAGCAGGTAGGTGTGGGTGCAATGAGTTCATTGAGGCAGGAGGCTCGCAGGGGTTTGAGGGGTGCTGGAGCAGGTGTGTGGTGTTACTGGTACCAGCTGATCTGGAAATATGGCTCGCAGCATCCCACCAGAAAATGCTCTGAAGGAAATCAGGAGAAGCAGAGGCTCAGAAGAGTGTTTAGAAGGGAATAAGACTAAATGGAGCCTCCAGGCGAGAACTGAAAATTTAATATGTGAATGTGATTGAACGAATGTGGCATAAACTAACAAAATTAGCCTCTGTTTAACTTACCAATGTGCTTTTGCACAGAGGTTATGCAGCTATAAAAGTCACCAGTGAAGACAATAGTCTGAACAGAATAAGCACCAGGGGTTTGGGAAACTTGTTTTGAAAAATGGGCACTGTTTGAAGGAGACAAATAGACCAGGATAGCAATAAATAGCATTTTAAAATGACCTTAAGAGAATGCTAAGTGCTTAGAAATCAGGAAATGCCTGAACTAGTTTGCGAGAGCCATTGTAGTGTGCAGCCTGTTTCTAAAATAGTGCAATAATATCTCAGGGATCTTTTACAACCTTCAGTGCAAATGAATGATAGCTTTTTCTAGGCTATTAATACTCCTTTTTCAGAGTCGATGGGAGATACGAAAGGATAAGCAGCACAGGAAGTAGGACGGGGGTTCTGTTCCTTTAGCTGCAAGCTGGGTGTTGTGTAGCCATATGGAAAGAAATTGCCATGCTACTGCATGTACCGGAGCTCTTGGAGCCAGAGTCCCCAAAGTGCTCTGTTTGGAGCCAAAATGCACTGAGACGTTTTGGGGCTCCCCTGGGTGCTGAATCCCCCCAGCCCTGAGGTCCCTCCCCGCTGTTGGAAGGTTCACGGGAGCCCCGGCCAGGCACGGGTTCCAGGCACGGTGACGGGCACCGGCAGCACGCGCGGTGACCGGTGCCCGTAGAACGCTCGGTGGCCGTTGCCGAGCAACTCGCGCGGTGACCACCAACAGCAGAACGCTCGGTGGCCGTTGCCGAGCAGTTCGGTGGCCACTGCCGAGCAGTTCGGTGGCCACTGCCGAGCAGCGCGGTGGCCAGTGCCAGAGCAGCGCGGTGGCCTGCGTGGCTGCAGGTGGCGCGCGTGTCTGGAGTGGAGCGACCTCCACTCCAGTGGTTCATGAGCTCGGTCATTCCCTGACCATGCCAGGCCCTGCCAAACCATGGCCATGAACGTGGTGCGCGGGGGCCTCCATCTCTGGAGGAGGTTCTCTGCAGCCTGGGGCCGCCTGTTTGCCGCCCTTGGCCCCCAGGTAGCTGCCGCCAGTTGTGTTTCTCCCCAGTTTTGCTCGTGTCTGCCCAGCAGCCTGCGCCCGCGTGGGAGCAGCCGTGGCTGTGGCACGGGGGGCGGTTCGGAAGGGCAGGGCTGCCTTGCTACCGGGGCTGGGCCGGGATGTGGCCGGAGCCCAGGGAGCAGAGCCGGGGCTCAGCCGCCCCCGGGGGCACCCGCGGCTTCGTGTCCAGGTCCCCACGGCCAAACCCTGCCCGAGAGCTGCCAGGGATGAGCAGAGAATGAAGTGCCCTGTCAGGGTGGCCGGGTGGCGAGTTAACAGCTGTCGGCGTGGTCTCTCCGCAGGTGCCCGCGGAGGAAAGGAACCCGGAGCCGGAGGATGCCGTCCGCGGGCGCTGCCTGCGCCGCACGGTCAGCGTGCCCTCCGAGGGCCAGTTCCCCGAGTACCCGGCAGAGGGGGCCGCCCAGCTAGGTAAGAGCGACCTCGGGGACAGCGACACGGCCGGCCGGGCTGCGGGCTCGGGGCAGCGCCCTGCGGGGACAGCCCGGGCGGGGTGGGTCCGCGCCTCCAGCAAGGTGACTGCCAGCGCCAGGATATACCCAAACGCCAGGGTTTATCCAAACGCCAGGGTTTATCCAAACAGCAGGATTTACCCAAACAGCAGGATTTATCCAAACGCCAGGGTTTATCCAAACGCCAGGGTTTATCCAAACACCAGGATTTATCCAAACGCCAGGGTTTATCCAAATGCCAGGGTTTATCCAAACACCAGGATTTATCCAAACGCCAGGGTTTATCCAAACGCCAGGGTTTATCCAAATGCCAGGGTTTATCCAAATGCCAGGGTTTATCCAAACACCAGGGTTTACCCAAACGCCAGGGTTTATCCAGACGCCGGTTACGGGGTGCTGGAGGGGCAGGGCTGTCCCTGCACATGGGCAGCTTTGCGGCTGTGCTTTTAAGCTCTCTAGGCAGCCCTGGGATTTCCAGGTGGGAGCTGCTGGATGCGGGTCAGTAGGAATGCAGCTCCTGCAGATGGCTCTAAGTGGTTCCCGCTGGTTTAGAACTGTTAGGTGGTTTTGTTTTACCTCACCGCTGGAATTTCCTTTGCTTCATATTTTCACAACAAGCACCGAATAACAGGTTTTCCCCTGACTTACCTCATGCCTGTATAGGGTGCAGTTCCTAAAAGAAGCAGCCAT
The DNA here is from genome assembly GCA_013400735.1 of Pomatostomus ruficeps. Taxonomy (NCBI): domain Eukaryota; kingdom Metazoa; phylum Chordata; class Aves; order Passeriformes; family Timaliidae; genus Pomatostomus; species Pomatostomus ruficeps. The sequence continues at coordinate 240,537 of VYZT01014638.1, read as the reverse complement.
CTGCCTGCTGTTGGCTATAATTATCCATGTTGAAATTTAGGCAAAGCAAAAGAAAAGATAGGTATTAAAAATGACAGACAAAGGCTCTGTTGCAGTGGTTTCCCAGGTCCAGGTTTGGCCCAGTTCCCCCACTTTCCCACCCCACCTGTGGCTGCATAAAGAGCACCATTCCAGCTCTTTCCAGAAAAGAAGGAAGAGGCAGCAACCACGCACAAGTGAGCTCTTCTTTCTCTTCCCAGTCTGCGCAAGAGGCTTTCCTTGGCACAGGCTGGTAAGACTTAGGAGCAATTCTTCCCTGGTTCAGCTGGGAAAAATGTCACTCCTGGGAGAGTGAGTGATGAGGGAAAAACACACATCTGTAAATAGTGAAGCAGCCTTGATAACTGCTATCAAAGGTAAAGAGCAGATAAGGTATTTTTCATTTCACAGCCTCAGCTGGTTTTTTTTACTAAGAATTTTATTCTGTGTGTGTATTGCGCACAAGTAAGGAAAATCCCACTTTTGTAGATAGTTAGTTAACACATTGCAACCCTATTGCTTATTTATTTGTACTTGTCAATAACACTATTTAACTCTTCCTTGTCTGAGGAAGGCAGATAAGGGTTTTTTTTTTTTATTTCTTAGTTTCCTGGGTTGGAAGTCTGAAAACAAACAGGGCAGAGTTGGGGATATAGGAGGGAAAACTGCAAGATACTTTGAGATGAGTGACATGAAAAGAACCCTGACTGGATTTGCTTGTGGCATTTCAAATGCACCTCTAAATGATCACCTTGTTTTACCATATGAATAAATGTTCATTGTTGTTTATAACTAAACCCAGTATTAATCATATTTACATAGTGTTGTGGGCAAAGTACTTAGTCCAGGTGTATGAATGTGAATTGTATTGCAGCCAGTCTGCACGAGGCAATGCATATTATTTGTAGCTTCACAAGCTAGAAAGACCTTTTGAAATCTAAGATTTAAATGCCTTCTTCTTCTTTACCATGTGCAAAAAATGTGTAGACTTTCTAGACTTCTCTGAGCATCTCGAGAGCTGGAAATCCCAGTGTTTTGTTTTTAAATGGAGCCTTGTAACATTCTTGGGTTTTCTTGAAGGCTGTAGAGAATGGATGGCTCTGCTGTTTGGTACCTGCCTTGCTGTGTATTTTGCTTCAGTTTTATATGCAGGTGGCATCCTGTAGTGTGTCATTTGATGTATGCCTGACTAGAATGTATTAGAAGTACAAGATACCTACATGGTCTTCTCCATGTGGGAGCGGCAACTGTAGTGAATACAGATGTCACAAAGTGTGTAGCCAAAGCCATTGGGCATGCAGTGGGAAGGGAAAAATTGAGCAATGCCCATTCTGTGAGTATGGGTGAGGGTGAGGGGAGGGAAGGTTATCTGTAATCTCCGATTGTAGTGTGCGAGGTAGCTCCCTTGTTTTCACATCCTGGTTAAAAATGACCCTGGTCATGGTTACAGAATTCCTGCTAATGGAAGAAGCGGGTTGATGGCAAGCAGTGGGAGTAGCCTTGTGTCGAGATGCTGAGCCAGAGGACACATTAGTGAAGGGAACCATTGCACATCTCTATACAGGGAAAGAAGCAGATGGTGGCAGCCAGGGCGTATCACAAGCAGTGCAGATAACAACTGCACTGAAATAGCTTTGGAATGGACACCAAAAGCTGAAGGGCGCAGCAGAGGCAGCTACAATATCTGGTAGAGAAATTGCCATGCAGAGCTGATAAGAATATCGAGCTCATCCTAGGGAAGCATGTGGATAACGTGGCAACTGCAGGCGTTGCATCTGACAGTGATATCTGAAATTACTCCTGGCAGAAGAGCTCCTTAGGAATGGCTCTAGTGCAGAGGGGAAGGCACAGCAATAGCATTTGCTCGTTTCCCTGAGTAAGGTTGCCATACCTCTCTGGTGATTTACTAATTCATAGATTTATTTATTAAAAATTTTAAAAGGGGAGATAAGGTGATGGGGCTCTTTCTCATTTGTAGCAATACAGTTATAACTTGTTTGAGAATTTTTTTGTTAACAGAGCAAATGGAACAGTGCCTGTTCTTCCAGGGCTTTGCATAATCAGCAGTAGTACCCTTTCTGCAGATTTCTGTGGCATTCTTCACAGAATTATGCACACATCCGTGTAGCACCATTCCTAGGAAGTGTGTGGGAGAGCAGCTACCCACGTTACAGCTGGGAAGTGGAAGCGAGAGATATGTAACTCCCAGAGGTCAGCGTTAAGCCAAGTGTGCCTCAGCAAGGGCTGCCGAAGTCGCTGTCGCCGTCTCTTTCCTTCTCGCCCTTGCTGCAGGGTGGCTCAGCTGTTTGGGAGGCAGCTGCTGCACCACCGTGGTTACAGTCCCGTGGACTAAGATAGGCACCAATTTCCACATACTTCAGTACAGCAAGCCGTAATTTGTGATGGTTCAGCAGCTGCCAGAAGAGCAGCTGAGCCATCCCTTCTGTGCAGGCAGGAACCGCCGTGGTCACCCTCGAACGAGGGCCGGAGGGGCGGACACAGAAAAAAATCCACAAGATAGAAAGTGACTTGTTTGAACACTGAAAAGTAATAAGATCATTTAAAGCTGTAACTCCAGAGGCACTCAGCCTCTACTGCTCGCTTAGGAGCTTGCCCTCTGCTTGCAGCAGTGGAGAGGTTGTTGTTGCTAATGTTGAGATTCCTAATTCCTGTCTGGAAGATAGGCTGTACACTGAGTTGTGTCAGCAAGCCATCCGTTAAATATATGCCATAAAATTTCCTTGGTGCATAATCCCTATCATTGCAGTAATACCTCTGTGAGTGAACGGGCACACGCTAAATATGTCGTTTACTTGCTAGGATTTCATCTTGGCAGCACTCAGAGGAGCCTCCATTCAGGAAGGATAAAAATGCCGCTGTAATTTCTCCCTAACTCCAGCCTGACAGCCTCTAACCTTCTCTCAAGTGTTACTTGAAATGGGCGAATTCTGGTACAAATTCTGGTGCAGGCCCTGGAGAGCAGCACCTAAATGTCACAGGAAGAGGAGCTTGAGCTGGTCCATCTCCGTTTTGCCTCCGTTGCTGCTTCAGATCCTGCTCTTTTCCTGACAGGTGTATTTTTTCCTGTTAGGGAGATTACATCCTTTTAAAGGATCGTTGTTTATAATAGTGTGTTGGAATTAGCCATTCATACAGTAAAAGCATGATTCAGATTTCCACCATTCATGCCGTTTGACAGGCTAGTAGCAGTTACCACTTCCTTTCCCAAAATAATCGTCTTCTCTCTTGCTCTGCTTCCTTCTCGCCACCTGCTCACTCTAAATGAGAGTTGTTAAGGAGAATACACAGCAGAAGTTTAGATTCTGGCAGCTTTGTGGCATTAATAAGAGATTTTTTTTGCCTGCATATGTGAAAATATCAGGAGGAATTGAAAATGAGGAAGGCTTTGGGGTTTGGTCTTTGTTGCTGTTGGTTTTTAAATTTTAAATTATTAGGAAAGAGCATCATCAGGGAGAGCTTTTGAGATTCTCTGATGCTTAGAAAGGCTAGTGGTGATTCAAATAAATCTTCCTTTTATATTTGGAGGTGAAATCATCCAAGAAGAAAAAGGCGACTGTTTCACTTGTTGAAACAAGTTAACCCTGCTTTTTCTCAGTCTGAATACGCATCTCTTGAAAAAAGGTTGCTGAAAGCAGGTCAGAGGTGAAGATGCCCCTTGCAGATTTTAGCTTTGTCCTCACCCTGAGTCACGAGCATTGAGAATGAAGCACTGATCTGTTTTGGTGCCAGGCCCAAGCTGCATTGCTGCCAGGTGAGCAGCGAGCTGGGCAGGAATCCTGCCTCTGAACTCTTCTGAAAATCCAGAGGCTTTGGAAATGGAGTGAGCAACAGAAGATGAGTGAAGCAACATCTGGTTTCACTGCTGCCTGGTGTGTACCTCTCAGAGCAGTTCCTGCAAGTCTCTGCTGAGCCCTCCTGCCCGGGGAGGATTGCTCCAATACCCAGCCCGTGCTCTTCCTTCAGGTAAAAACCTGGCAGGAGAGAACAGACAAGAGCTAAAAAGATTTCTGGGGTGATTTTAATAACTGCTGTTTCTAAGGCAAAGTTGTTTACAAGTAAAACTATCAAAGCTGAGCCTTGCTTTCTGTACATTCCAGCTGGAATGAGTATTTGTGATGAAAGAAAAAATAGATTTACTCTGTGCTCACCACATAATTAAGATCCTTGTGCACCAAGAGCTAGGATAAATACCTGAAAAGGGTTACTAGTTTTAGAGGTGGGGAGAGGGAGACAGGCTGTTTTGGGGGAAAAGGGATTGTTTGTGACCTGCTCAATGGAAGAATCTGCAATGCACCAGTTTTTGCATTCAGTGGAGATTTTTACATTCAGCAAAGATTTATTTAGGAGATACGCAGGAATTTGATATAATGGAAGTCCTGTAACTTTCAAGAAAACCATGTGCCAACAAGAGGGCTGTCCTTCACCCTCCACCACTCAACTTGGCCTACAAAGAATATCTCTCAGAAAGTAGGGATGAAAAAAAGCCCTTCACAGCTCCCTGGATCTCATCTGTAGGGATTTATGATGTGTCTTGATGTGTCTTGATGAAGTAACTTTCCCAGTAGCACCGTCTGCTTTTTCACCATGCTGCCATGTGCAAAGTGTCTGTCTGCTGTCAGCTGTTGTGCGTGGCAGGGATACAAAACCGGGCTTGGGATTAGCCCTGAGACTGAGGGGTGTGTTTGGCATTACCTCTGGCAGGAAGATGGATTCAGGTGTGCTGACTTGACGTGTTTGCAGCTCTCTGGGTTTGCCCGACCCGGGCTTGCATGAGCGTGTTCGTGTGTACCTGTGAGAGCTTCCCATGCTCCCCTCTGCAGACCCGGGAGTCTGAGGGATCAGGTGCCTTACTGCCAGTTCCCTTTAGCTTGTAATTTAGCAAGCCCCAGTGGGTGGTTGGGGATAGTTTTTCTTTTTGGCCTGTCCTTTGTACCAGAAAGCTCAGTTGCAGTGCCCCCAGCAGCTGGAAGGTGATGTTGGAGTGAGGTCGGCACAGGGAGCACGGTTCTGCCCCTGTGGGGTGTGACACCGCGGTGTTTCTGCAGGTGGTCCCAGGAGTTGGGAGCCCCATGGCTCCATTCCCCACTTCCCTTCAGCCCAGACCTGCCAGATGTGCCAGAACCCCTGCGTGGGAGCCCTTAGGAGCTGGGATCTGAAGCCTTTGGCTCATGCAATTACACCAAGGGTTTGCTGACAGCAGCAGCCTTTGCCTGTTTCCCTGTCCGGTGCCTTGGGTCACCATCTCCTGGTGCTGTGGCTGGAGTTTAACTAGTGGGGAGCGCAACTATGCCAAGATCAATTGAAATTCTAAAACTTTTAAGTCTTTAGGTGACGTTGTTTACCCATAGTGTTCTATCCCAAAAAGCAAATGCGTACGAACCATGAGCTGCCTTTCTGCCTTTTTAAAAACCTCCTGTGAAATCCAGCTGCTCTTGGGCATTTTCACAGGCCACACAGGGAAACATCTACTGTGTGAAAAGTGCTCTGCTATCTCTTGCATCCACAAAAGAGGTTAGGAAACTTTGGGAAAAGCCCTGAAGTGATCTGGAATTTGGACAATGTACAGTGCAATTTGCCTGCCTTGGAAGGATGAAGAGTTTAGGCAACTCTGCTTGAAATTAAAGCTGACTCCAGGGAGGCTGGATGTAACAAACAGGATGCCTGGGTCTCAGTGACATTCCCCTGGGCAAGTGGAGTTATTTGTATACAGAAAATTGCCAAGCTGCTATCTTTCTTCTTCTATAACGCAAGTGAAGCCAAAGGATTTTGGTTTGTTCTGAATGCTGCTGAAACTTTATTCCCTTGCACACAGCTCATCTGTGCTGAAAGCTGAGTTTCATCATGAAGCAAATTTTATCTGTTTAGATCTTAAACCTTTTTAGGGCAGAGATAAGGGGTAAGAACACATAATCTCAGCTTTCTAATATTGACACATAATCCATTAGGGCTTTTTTTTTGCCCCCTTGGGAACGTATATTACATCCCTGCCCACTGGTTCCAGAGCACACACAAAAAAATCACTTTAGTGATTTTTAAATTTTGTGTTGTGAGCATCAAGAGCACTTTGTAAGGAGAGCATGTTGTGCAGTGTAGTAATTCCTAAGAACTGGTGTCTGTTGGGCCATCTGGGGCAGATTTGTCACCTGTGTTCTAACCAAACCTTGGTTTATTATGAAGGACACTATGATTTCTCCTTTTTTTCTCAAAAACAGCAATAAAAAGTTAGTTATGAAATTCTTCAGAGAAATGTAAATGATACATGAACTCACTGTGAATTGTTCAGTTTTGTAGCTGCTCTTTTCTAGTTGTTTATCTTGTGGCAGAAAGTAATTACACTTCACCCAACCATGTCTACTTACCTTTTTTCCATCAGTAACAACTGGCTTAACCCGTAATGGAAAATTAGCCTTCCTTCCTACTGCCTGAACTTCCTTGTCTTGTCCGAGTTAATTTGAACTGTTGAGCTAAACCTAAAAGTACTGATCTGGTTCAGAGTTTGGTACTGGTTTACAGAATTAGCTGGTGATCAGTTTATTGCTTCGGTATAAGTTGATACTCAAAAATGCAAATATTTATGAGCCTGGATTAGGTGCATCCAGTTTGAAGCCTGTGTGAAATCAGAGGTACACAGCTCTCTGTGCTGTGCAGGGATGGGCCCATTCCTGTCCCCTGCTTTCCCACCCTGCCTGGTGCTGGTTCTGTCGCCTGCCAGGAGATCGATTCGGCGTCGCGTGGTGAAGTCACACTCACATACTTGTTGTGTTGATGGGTTGGCTTTGAGTCTGACCTGGGAGATGTTCCAAATACACCCAGCAGCAGCCTGGAGCTGGAGGAGCCTGGGTGTGCTGCGGAGCTGCTCTCTGTGCTGGCTCTGGTGGAGCCAGGGCTCCTGCAGCAGGAGGGGAGCCACGGCCCGGGCACGTTCTGGGGGTTTTACAAACCTGCCACCCTTTGTCAGTGACCCCTCCTCGGTGGCAAAGGGAGGGGAGGGAATGAGAACTGCGAGTTTTGTCTGCAAAACGGACAAAAGCAGCAAGAGCAGCTGTTTCAGCAGCTCAGCAAGAGAGATCATTTACTAAAGCAAAAGTAATAAAGCCCCAGAGGAAAACTGAGCAATGGAACTCCACTGGAGTTCATCAGGAACTCTTCTAGCAGGCACCTCTGTGTTGCAAGCTGATCCCGGATTCCCAAAAGCAGCCTTGGAGCTGGAGAGGACTTTACAATTTAGCAGTGATTAGTGCCCATTAAGATATAATTGGTGTCCAGTGAAGTGCTTTTGGCTATGGACTAATAATTCTTGATGGGTGTTTGAGGCTGCTTTATCTTGTGCATCACCCAGAGAAGTACTGAAGGGTTTTTCTGCTTCATTTTTTATCTCAGTTGAAACTGCAGATATTTCCTTGACCTTTCAGTGAGTTGGGTGCAGTTTAGGTGAGGATCTGGCCATTGAAAACTGCAGTGATCTCACTTGTTCCTCCTCACCAGGGGTCTTTCCCCACTGTTCTGTGGCATGGTAGCAGAAAAGTCCTGTTATTTGAACTGAAGGCACGTAATATTACCTGGGGTTTCTAATAATTTTTATTCAATGTCACAGTCTTTTGAAAACAACTTTTATCCCTAGACTTTGCAAATTGCATCTCAAATTTCTGAATCTGGGTACATTTCTAGAATAATTCTGTGTGTAATCTGCCTTCCTTCCCCTCTTCCCCCCCAATTTATTTATTATTAATTGCCCCATTCACTCTTTCTACCCGAGTCTTCAGCAGATGTCTTTGCTGGAGTCAGACAGATTGTTCAGCATTTCAGAAGTCTTTTTTTGAGGTTCATACAGCAAGTTGTAGGATTGACAAAAATAGGTACTGGGACTGAACCTTCCCTCATCACCAAAAATGGCTTCTTTGGGGGAAATAGGCAGATTATGGCCACATTTCAGAGCTGAATCTAAAGCTGTAACCCTTGTGCTTGAACCTGATTTTGAAACAGAGGATTCCTAAAGGAAGGAAAAAGAAAATCAGGGAAAGAAATCCAGACAAATAATGAACACATAAGTAAATAATAACAATAATAATAAAGAAAGAGAGAAAAAAACGGGATTTGCCCATAAAAGCACAAGAACCCTTTGAGGAGCTGCACAGGCAAACTTTCATGTCCCAGCCCTTGCTGTTTCCATCTTTTCTCTCGGGCCCTGTGGTGCACATGGCTGGAGTGATGCTGCTCTCCTCGTAGGGATGCTGTGCAGGGCTGGGGAACCAGGGACACTGGGAATGGTGCTGTTCCCCTCGCAGGGATGCTGTGCAGGGCTGGGGAACCAGGGGCGCTGGGAATGGTGCTGCTCCCCTCGCAGGGATGCTGTGCAGGGCTGGGCAGCGAGGAGCGCTGGGAATGGTGCTGCTCTCCTCGCAGGGATGCTGTGCAGGGCTCTGGAATGAGGAGCGCTGGGAATGGTGCTGCTCCCCTCGCAGGGATGCTGTTCCAGGGCGCTGCGGGTGCCGCTGTGCAGGGCTGGGGAACGAGGANGAGGAGCGCTGGGAATGGTGCTGCTCTCCTCGCAGGGATGCTGTGCAGGGCTCTGGAATGAGGAGCGCTGGGAATGGTGCTGCTCTCCTCGCAGGGATGCTGTGCAGGGCTCTGGAATGAGGAGCGCTGGGAATGGTGCTGCTCCCCTCGCAGGGATGCTGTTCCAGGGCGCTGCGGGTGCCGCTGTGCAGGGCTGGGGAACGAGGAGCGCTGGGAATTGATGCCCGAAGCGTTCACGGCTCTCCCCTTGCAGGGGCAGGACAGAGGGGGGATCGGGGTCGCTCATGAGCCGGGGCTGCCTTTCTGCAGAGCCGGGCTCCAGCGTGATCCCAGGCTTTCCCTACTGCTTCCAGTAATTGGGCATGTCCAGGCTGCAGGTAAAACCAAGTTGTCCTTCAGAGGGACTGTATGTTTTGTGACGCTGCTGATAGGGACGGATTTCTGGGGGACAATGCCTGTTTTTTGGAGCTTCTGTTCTGTTCCAGTGCTACTCCTGGTGCAGGATCGCTGGGTGTAGTTTAGTGATTGGCTTTAGAGGGCAAGGGAGCAGTAACAATTTTCTGTTATTTATTTTGCAGTCGCTGTTGTTTGAGCACACATTCAGTAAGTTTTTTTCCCAAGGGCTAGGCTTGCTTTTCCCGCAGATTTTCCACCTGAGCCCTGGCAGGAGGCAGGGTGACCAAAGCTAATGTTTCTGCCAGGGTGTGGGAAATTGTTACCTGAGAGAATGTGCAGAGGCTCGTCTTAAGTAACCCTGCAAGAAAAAAAGGTGGTGGAAAAAAGGACTGAGTCAGAGGAGAATCTTGTATTGCAATCAAATGACAAAATTAGAGAAAATTAGAAAAAAATTGAAGGAAATTAAACTAAACACTCACTCTTGACAACAGCAAAAGGCAGGAGAGAGCGTGCAGCCCCCCCGTTCTTGGTGAGCAATTTTAGCCTGTTTAGCAACAGGCTGAGCAGCCTCACATTCTTCTTGTGTTTGTTTGTGTGCTCGGTCCCCCTGGCTGGCAGGTGGGACCTGCTGGAGGGCAAACCAGGGGCTTTTAAACTGGTCCAACACGACACCCTCCGCTGTCGGGTGTTACAGCGGGAGAGGGACAGTGTGGTGGCAGCAGTAACCAAACCCTGCAGGGTGTGGCTTCTGTGCCTTAAAGAGCTATAAATAAATGAAAATGCTGTGCCTGGAAGTTCAGCTCTCGGCACTTCTAAAATAATAATTAAAAAAAAAAGAACAGAGCTCAGGAAAAGGCAATTGGTATCCGACTTCACCATTTCACTCTCAAAGCCAGAGATCTTTGAGTTTAAAGAGAAAAATAAAAGGCAGTGCAGCAAACAAAGAGGGGGGAGGGAAGTTCGTTGTTTGCTTAAGGGACTCTTGGGGCTTTTTTGGTGCCGTGTATTTCCTAAGCTGTGGAAGCATTTGAAGTGGGGAAACATCCTCAAAGGAGGTGCAGTTTTGCAAACACGTTCAGATGTGGTTCCTGGTCCAGCTCCTGAGGTGTTTGCATCTAAACTGGCTCCTTGCACCCGGGACAGTGCATGCAGTGGTATCACCCTCCTGAGTTTCCCTGTCGCTGACTTTAGACTCGCAGTCGGCTGCTCGTAATCCCCGAGTTTTCTCAGCACCAGGCGGGTTTCCCGGGAGCGTCTCCCTCCTCCTGCCTACACCCCTTCTTCCACCCCACCCCGGGCGCTTGCGCTGCCGCCCGGCCCCGCTGGGACGGGGGAATGGAGCGAGTGCCCGTGGCGGCCGCGCCGTGGCTTCGGGGGACGCGGCGCGTCCGGCTGCCGCTGCGGGGGCGGGCGGCTCCCGGGGGCTCTCCCGGGATCTCTCCCCGGAGCTGAGCGGCTCCGGCTCTCCCGGGATCTCTCCTCGGAGCTCTCCCTGGGACTGAGCGGCTCCGGCTCTCCCCGGAGCTCTCCCTGGGACTGAGCGGCTCCGGCTCTCCCGGGATCTCTCCCCGGAGCTGAGCGGCTCCGGCTCTCCCGGGATCTCTCCCCGGAGCTGAGCGGCTCCGGCTCTCCCGGGAGCTCTCCCCGGCCCCGGCTCTCCCGTTCCCGGCCGGGGCGGGATCGCAGAGCGCAGAGGCTGCGTTGCTGTTCCCGTGCTCGGCAGGACCATGGTGGAGCTGCCAGGATTGCCGCAGGATGCAGAGCCCAGGTGAGCCGCATCCCTCCGGGCACGGTCGTGCCGGGATCGCACGGCGGCCCCAGCGAGCGGGCTTGGCTGGGAGGCACGGGGGTGTTCTGCCGCGGATTTAAAATGACTTGACTCAGAGCAACCAGAAATTTCAGGGCTTTTATCTATGTTGCATGTGTATATCAACTCTTTTATTCATTATTTTATGCACAGGTTTCTAAAGAGATGTTTACGTTGGTGCTTTTCTGTTCACTGGTACAGAAAGTACTTTCAGAGCTAAAAATCTATTTTATTGCCACTTAAACCACGAGGTTTATTTTTCTCCCTCTCACTGAAAGCCTTTACCTAAGTTAGTGCGTTTTAAATGACAACAGATTTCCAGATACGGCCAGACATCATCATTCAAGGGCGCACTGTGGGAATATTTGTCAGTGTTTACTTGTGGCTGGCACTGTGTGATGTTTCCAGCATAGGAAGGATGTTGCCAACCTTGCTTCCTGTCCTCCAGAAAGTGATGGTAAATCAAAGCAGCTCAGGGAATCCTACAGGTTGCACATAAAAAACAAGAGGATTTGGTTTCCTTTCAGTATAAAGAGCACTGCCTTAGCAATGCCACTTGCTTTTCCAGCAGCTTTTGTCCTAAAATGCAGTAAGTGATAGCAAGCTAGAAAGCATTTAAGTTTCCTGCCTTTTGATATGGTTGAACATTTTCCAGTATAGGTACAAAACCGATAAATGTTATCTAAGGAACCGGGGAATGGAATATCCTGAGTCAAATGTTTTCTGCCTTGGAAACCTCCTTTAATAGGTGCTGATTAGGACGTCCTCCTTAGTCATTTCCCTCCTCCTCCGTGGGCAGGGTGAATACTAATTTACTAACTTGGACTGGTTTTGTTAGCCTGAACCAATGGGCTTGTTCTGCAGCTGCTTTTGAATTACATGATCAGAAAATGAAAACCTTCTGCCTTAGCTTTTTTCAGACAAACACACGTTTCTTTGAAAAACAAGCAAACTTTTGGCAAACTGCTCAGAAAAGTTCAAGGCACCACAATGCCTTTCCCTTCCAAATTTCATTTAGGTGATTTTGGGGTAATTACCACAAGGAGGTTGCCTTTAGAATTTCCTGTCTCTTTTTTGGGGCTCTTTCATACGATTAACATGTTAATAGAGTAGTGAATTAAGAACACAATACCGGGGAGTTGTGGAAGGCAGACGTGAGCAGCAACTTACATTCCTGCAGATTGGTCATGTTGTGCCCTGCTTAATCTGATACCCTGTGGGTGCTCTCGCTCTGTCTCTCTAAAATCTCTGGGGAAGGGGGAAAAGTGTAATTGCAGTGAATACTTGTGGTGAGTTGTGTCAGAAAGATCTGTCATGGCCCTTTAAAGCTCATGGGAACAAATCAGCCTCATTTGTGCACGAGCAGGAGGAAGGGACTTTGTGCTACACTGAGCCCTAAGCTGCCCCTTGCCATTTTCTGCTATCTGGGAGTCAGTGTAATGTTGGGAGTCAGAGGATTTGGGGATGCAGGAGATTACAGGGTGTGGATGGCGTTTGTAAATGACTCATTGGCATCAAGAGACGGATTCATTTTCGAGCCTGTGGAGCTGTGTACCTTGTCCAAGCTTCGGTTTCACAAAGGGAATGTTTTCTTTGATCTAGATTTCTTGGCTAATTGGCATCAGACAGAACAAATGTTTTTAGGAGGGCTAATAATGGTGGGATTTGAAACTGGGCCAGTGGCAGAAGGGAGACCTAATGATCCCCTTCCATTTAATTTTCTTCAGCTTCTGGTAAGGGCGAGGGAAACCTGCACAGGAAGTCAGCAAGCAAATGATGCAACTTAGAAGCAGAGCTTATGGTTGCAGCACTGTCACCTCCACATGGGAATTGTCTGCAGGCTAGGAGTTTGTATGTTATGGATTTCATGGGAAACATACTGAGATTGTCGTGGCACACACAGCTGCAAAAATTGGGTTATGGAGTAAGGGCTGCTTCTCTGAGCAGGTGGTGGCAGCCGTGGATGGCTGTGGCGAGTCTGTGGAACAGTAGAGTCATTAAGGTTGGAAATTATCTCCAAGATCATCAGCTCCAACCGTTAACCTGGCACCTCCAAGGCCGCCACTAAACAGTGTCCCTAAAAGCCACATGCACACGTTTTTTGAACTTCCAGCTGACTCCACCAGTTCCCCAGGCAGCCTGTTCCAGCGCTGGACCGTGTTTCAGTGAAGAAGCTTTTCCTGGTACATTCTTCCCTAGCAGAACAGTGCTGATCCCTGGGCTGTGGCTCGGCTGTGGTAACACATGATGCTGCGTTTTCCTCTCCTGCACCTGCAGTGTGCTCAGCAGGGGCTTCAGGAGGGCAATGCTGTGATGTGAACACCTGCCAGAGAAGTGAAACAGCTCTGCCAACACATTTCCTTAGAGTCCAGTCTCTGGGCAACCTTCAAAAGTGGCAGCAACCACAAGCATTGAAAAACCAATGTCTGCCTTAAAAAGAGGAGACTTAAGCTATTTTTTCTCTTTATTTATCCTTTTTCCTAATTGTTTTGATTCATTTTGGAGTAGGCTTCAGTCAGATTTCCAAGCTCAGTCGCACTGAAACTGTGACAGGTCCTTTTTCTAGAATAGATGTTGTAATTGTCTCCACATTTGTTTGGTTCCAGGGGTGATGGCTACAGAAAAAATGCCAACTGTACACAAAAAAGCATATTTCTATTGCCAGCTTTCACAGCATTCATGCTCTTAAAGCCCTGGCCTAGTATGTCCCCAGGTCCCTCCAAAATGTCAGCTGTACTTTCTCCAGGGAAACTCTCACCAGAGTGTCCAGGAGGAAGCTCTAAGATATTGCATCAGTCAGAAACTAAACCCACGTCCACAAGATGGAGGAGTTGGTGTGTCCCTGTAAAAATTCCTTAAGCTGTGCAGTCTCTTCCCTTGCTGTGCTTGCTTGCTCCACCACTAAATCTGGTCCCCAATTTGGGAACAGATTAAAAAGCCCATCCATATGCTGCCTTTCTTGTGGCAATCTCTGGTGTTTGGCAGGGCCTCGGGCTTTGGCAGTTGCTGTGTTTTGATGCTTATGCAGAGATTACCGAAGTCTTCCTATAAACACAGGTGGAACTGAGCGCTGGGAGGGAGGGAGACCACATGATTCATGGGCAGGGGCAGGGAATGGTCACAGCCACTCGCTCTCTGGAATGCTGCTGCCCTTCTGCTGCCTGCCTGGTGAGTGCAAGCCGCGTGCCTCGGGCTGCTGCACGCTCGGAGCCTCTTGGTGGTGGCTTTCCGCCTTGTTATGTGGTGTTAGAAGTGCAGGTAACTTTTTTTGTTTTGTCTGTGCCAGTCAAGGAGAGTTCAGCTCCCACCTGCTGGTGTTGGCAAAGCTGCGGTTTGTTGGTGGATAAAGGGAGTGAGCAGTGACCTCAGGGTGGAGCAGGGCTCCCTGTTGGCACAGCACCCTCAGCCCTGCTCTGCAGGAATCACTGGTATTTAGGTTGTGCTGAAAACAAGCACGCTGAACTCGTTGTGGCAGTGCTCTGCGAGGCTGTTACCGTGTACCAAACGTTGTGGGAAGAGGGTAAATAATGCTTGGGTTGATGGGTTGATGTGGCAGTTCCTGTGTGATCTGGCCAGAAGCTGAGAGTTGTGGTCAGCAGATCACTGATCATGGTGAGTGTCGTCCACAATGCTTGGAGAGCGTCCGTGGGGGTGTTGGGCGTTCTGATGGAACCAGAACGGGGCAGACTGAATGATAAGGTACTTGTTTCTCTCTCGTATTTAGTTCTCTGTCATGTGAGCTCTGTTTTTCTCAAAATTCTAGTCCTTTGTTATCTGTGGGATAATGTATAGTCACAGATGGACAGGAGACCCCAAACCAACCACCACCCACACCCCAGCCCTCACTAACTTGCTCTTTCATTTGTTTGCTTGTTGGAGATGTCATCCAAACGAGTCTAAATAAGAAAAATCACTCCTGGGTGTTTCCCGGCTGTGGTTGAGCCTGTGTGCCCAAGGAGGTCAGGAAGTAATGGCAGAGACCAACATGAACGGTGGAAGCATGCCAGCAAAACTGCCTTAATCAATTATTTTCACAAAATACAGCACTTGGGAAGTTGTGCAAACTATGTGGCCGGCAAGGTGAGCAAGAAAAACGCTTGGGAAAAATGTCATCTTGTGAATGCCAGCATCGGAAATTAAGTACCCTTTACATTCTGCTTGTTGAATATATAGCTGGGTGTATCCATGCTTCGGTACAAGATGTCTGTTGACATGAGGCATATGGTTCACAGTCTGGAAAGGCACTCCGGAGCGGATGGCTCTGTAAATAACGTCTTGGCCCTACTTTGGAATTAAATTAGCTTAATATTTTTGGAGTGGTCATTAATAGGTACTTGCAAACTTGCCATCCTGCTAGCAGTGAAACTTAGCTGAATCCCTTGGCTATTCTGAGGATTCCTGCAGTTGGATTGAGTACAAAAATGTAATTAAGTTGGTGTGGAAGTGGGAAAAAAATACCCCCTGGTTGTGCATCGGTGAGTTCTGAAAATCCAACAGTTCTGCGCAGCTGAATTACCTGTATTATTATACACCAGAGAACTTCAAGGTTTGTTGTTTTTCTCACCTTCATTTTGAGCCTTTCTGTCCCTATTTATCTTTCCAGGCTGTCAGCAGGCACAGCTTTCACTGCCTCTGGATTCCTTTCCGCCCCAGAAACTGTTATTTAGGAAATCCTTTTTTTCTGCCCCCTCCCGAGTAACCGCTGGTCTCTGATCTCAGCTGGGCTGGAAGGCTGCTGGTGCTCACTCTGGAAGTGAGGGAGCAATTTCCCGGCTAAGTGATGATATTGCGTCAGCGTGCAGAGGTTGTCATCTGCAGCTGGGTAAGAGCTGTTGAGAGTGAGTGTGGAGATCAGTGCCTGTGCTAAAATCACTTCATTAAGCAATCTGAAAGGATAAAACACTAGACAATAATGTGTATGTGTGGGCTGGCACTTCATCAGCACGGTTTCGCTTTCCACTATAAATGAACTGGCTTGAAGAGACACTTAAGTGTCCATCCTTTTTTTTTTTTTTTCTGATTATAAAGGGCTTCCTGTGTACTTTGCCATGCTCCAATGGGGCTGTGCACATCTTCTCATGTCTGACATAAATCTGCTATTGACCTCCCTGCAGTAGGATGATTCTGCTCCTGGCTTGTTCATAGGATCGTGTCACAGCACTACATGCTGCTTTGGCTTAGGTGGCTTGAGCCAAAAAAGTTACCCCTGTTCCTTAACAATTGTGAATGCTTCCATCATGATTTCCTAATACAGATCGAGTTACTGAGCCTTGTCCACTGGGATCCTCTTGAACTAGATCACAGCTTGGTTAGGGGGCTGTTCTATTGTAACGCTGCTCCTCATAGCAAAATCACTTTCATTATAGACAGGCATTTAAAATGATTTAATGAAGGAAACAGAGCCTTGTGCATATAGAATTGACATTTTTAGATGTCTGGGAAACTTATTTTCAAGCTAGCTGCTTGTTCCATGCTGTGGCATTGGAAATAGGATTGGGAAGTTCGTACTGCTTTGCATTTTTCTGGGGCAACGTGCCTCAAATAACTACCCTTATTTCCTAATGGGCAGGTATGAAGGTGAGCAGCTTTGCCTGGCACGTGACAGTGATCCAGGAGCTGGAGAAACAAGCATTCATTGTTTCTTATTCACTCCTAAATTACCTGTAAAACATTTTAATAAGAATAACTTGGGTGTACAGTACCTAAAGTATAGTGCTGTGAGGACATCATCTCCTGACTAAAGCAATATCCATCAATCAGTCTGTCAGCACCTGTCCCCAGTGCGTGTAAGACCCATTTTTCCTCCCCTTGTAAGTGCCTCCTGCAGAGAACATTAATACATTATGATTTATAATACCACCATGACTCTGTGCTTACAAAGCATCTGCATCACGAGGCTTCTGTCCTCTATTATTTGCATATATTATGAATTCTCATTTACTAAAAATTCCTGTAGAAAACTCTGAGACTCATGCTTTTGGGTACTTCCACTGATCAAGAAAGCTAATTTTCCAATTCACAGGATGGCAAAGCTGCTTAGCTTCACAGGTTTCAGACTCCTGACTGCAGGAGAGTGACATTTGTGACAACTGCAGAGTTCAGGCGGCGGCTGCGGCGCAGGAATTACCAGGGAGGGATGTGTGCAAGTTTTAAATGATTCGTTTTTGTGAGATGCTCTGGAGCAGAAGGGCTTGGTTTAATTTCCAGGCTTGTGACCTCATCTGCTTGTAGAACTCAGGGGTGAGGGAGATAAACCCAAACACTTTGAACGAGTTTTCTGATGTTCTCACCTGCTATTCTGTACAGCTACTGGTGCTAATTTTGGAAAGCAGTCTCTCCAGGCAGACATTAGATGCTTCTTGTTCCTGCTCTTTGATTGGTTTTGGGGGTTTTTTTATTACTACTTTGCTGATCCTTCCCCCCACACTATATTTTCGTATTTTCCAAACTTCCACTCTGGTCGACAGAGCAATTTGTATCTGGATTTGCCTTGGTTCAACAACCTCCCAGTGTAGGTAGGTCCCACAGCATGAAAATAAGTTAGTCGTGTTTTGAATAGCCTTCTCAGGCATATTTGCATTTTATCTCACAATCTGGCTCTCCTGGAAAATTTGGACAAGAGTTTTTTATGGTTTTTGGAAAGCTTTAGAGCACAAGCCCTCCTTCAAGGCAAATTTCAGAAGCTATTCACAGTACAACCTCTGCTGTGACCAGCACTACATCCCTCCTGCAGCTGTGGAGCTGTGTCTCTGGCTTTCTTGCATGGCAAAGGTTTAAAAATCAAAATCAAGTCTTCAGAGGAGTCTGAAGATACATTTAAAGGGATTGCTTGAAACTAAATATTCAAAGGATGTAAGCAGAGAGTACATTTGTGATACCAGGATGTGATAATGGACTATCAAAGCAGACAAACATCAGCCGGAGCCCTGTGGCTGGGACATGAGGCTTGGGCAGTTCCGTCTGGGAACTAATTTGCCAGGCAGGAGTGGAGTGAACCCTTGGAACAGCTCACAGGGCTCGGGCAGGCTCCTGGTGTCCTTGCCGTGTATGGGGACAGCTGGATGTCCCTTTTTCTGGAGGACAGGTCTCTGTTCAGGAATCATTCAGTGAATGGATGAAGTCACTGGGTGATGTTCTAAAGGTGTTTCAAGTCAGGTCAGGTGGATTCGGTGTTTGGTAGTGTCAGTGGCTCTTCTACATCTTACCTATCACTTCAAATTTCCAGGATTTCTAGCAGGACTGTGTCCATGACTTACTTTCTTACAAGGAGTTTTTAATTCTTGTTTTCGTTCTTTTGTCTGTCTCCCCCTCCTTCGTGCCAGTCCCTTGCAGGCAGGTGACCTGCATGATGGTGTCACCTGTTAAACCACATAAAATGAAGATCAATAATAGGGATGTATTTATGCAGGTTTTCCCCCCGTGGGTTTCCCCAGGGATGTTAATTCACAGGAAGAATCTGCTTATCAAAAACTTCACTGACCTTTCAGTTCCTAGTTGCATCCTCCTGGCTGAAGTCTTTGCCAGTTCTAGCTCCATTTTTTACAAAGTTTTCTTATGTTTCCATATTTTAAAATACTCCAAATAAGACAGTTTCATATTTGATATTTAATATACTTCTCCTGTTATCATGAACATTTTAAAATATTGAAAGGGATTAATAAAGCTAAATTATTGCAAAAGATGAGGCAGCCAGGGAGGAAAACAGGATCTGTATGTGATATGTACTTCTAGAAAGGATGCAAAATTGGTAAGTGTTCATGGGAAATCAATATTCATAACTCTGTTTTCTCTAGAACCTTTTATTTATAGAGCTGGTAGTTAATATTGCAAGTTTTTAATGGAAAGACACCCAGATGATTGTGGGTACAGTATTTGATTGGGGACCTAAAAGAAAGGAGTGAATTTTTCATTTCATATTGACCAACCAGATAGACCAAAATAACTATCTAATCCTTTCCCTAAAAGTTCTTTAATTCCATTCTTATTGCGAGTAGATTTACGTCATCGGTTTGCCCAGTCTTAAAGAAAAGATTCTACTTGTGGAAGTTGGACAAAATATGATCCTCCCACACAGAGAGGGGGAAAAATCAGCTCTTTTTGCATAGAGGAGAAATCTGTCCTTCTGTCACAGGATTTTGCATGATGCAGGGAATGTTCCTGGGTGTCCATCCCTCTGCTCGCACCGGGGTGGGGGGGTGCACTCGTCCAGTGGGACAGGACAGCTCTGCTCACTCTGGCACGCTGCTGGGGTACCTCGCTCCTGAACCGCCTGTCCCATGTCCCCTCAGTAATTGTGGATCCTGTAGAGCATCTGCCCTGCTTGGCAGGTGTTTCATGAAAATATCTGTCCTGCACAAACAATACTTGCTACCGTTTGTCTTAGTAATTGGAATTTTCCTCCCTGCTGGGACTTGATAGCTCTTTTTTTTTCCCTTCATTTGTTGGTTGGTATCTAATTTTTTGCTTTGCTGATCTAATGGCTTTTTGGTGTAGCTTGGGCTTTAGTCAGTGGTCAGCAAATGCCCTTGTTTTAAATAGGGATTGGCAAGTGTGTAAATTATGTTAAAAAAAAGTTCGGAAACTGGTGAGCAAAAGGCGGCTGTCTCTTTAAAGAGTGCTGTTTGATCAGAGCATCAGCCCCATCCCCGGAGGACAAAGGCAATTTTGATTTGTGGGGCCCAGGAGTCCCTCACTTACCAGCATTCGTCACTGCTCGTGCATGTGTAAACCTGCAAAATGCTCTTTTGTGTAGAAAGAACCTTGGGCTGTAAATCCCGCACGATTACGTGTGACCCTTCCTTAGCCACAGCGACGAGTCCTCCTTGCAGAGCGAGCTCGCTGGCCAGACAGGGCAGCATTGTTTCCCGTTTAGCCTGGGTTTATTTGTGTAAATAGATAACCACCCTTCGGTGTCGATGGCTCCTCTCAGTCCCCAGGGCGCTGCTGCCTCCTTTTACCCCTCTCTGCCTTGCCCCGCTGCGGTGGGGCTGAATCCAGCGGGGCTGAGGAAGAGGAGCAGCTCCTTCCCCCGTCCCGCTGCTGGGGCTGAGGAAGAGGAGCAGCTCCTTCCCCCGTCCCTCTGCTGGGGCTGAGGAAGAGGAGCAGCTCCTTCCCCCGTCCCTCTGCTGGGGCTGAGGAAGAGGAGCAGCTCCCTGTCTCCTGCTGGGGCTGAGGAAGAGGAGCAGCTCCCTGTCTCCTGCTGGGGCTGAGGAAGAGGAGCAGCTCCCTGTCTCCTGCCGCTGCTGGCAGGCAGCAGCACATTCCATTATTGCCGATCAATGCCACCGCCATGCAGGAGGAGGGGAGAGCGAGGGGTGGGAGCTTCCTATTCACAGATTGATCAACCTGCCATTGCATGAACAAATTCATTGCAAGGAGGGCTGGGATGCTGGGATAATAGCTGGAGCAGGAAGGGGCTTGTAAACAGGGGAATGCAGGCTCGTCACTAGTGGGGAGGGGATTTAAATTGCCTCCGAGCTTGCTGTTTTTTCTTCTAGCATAAAGCACAATACCTGAGCCTTCAAACAAAGCCAACACTGTGAGGAATGGTAGGGCTCTATTGCACTTAGCTGATGAGCTATTGTGCTGACTTATTTGAGCTTCTTCAGCACTGATCTATTTCTACTTTTTAGTTAAGTTGATTCTATCATATCCTGCTGCCTCTTCTGGATTTTGAGACCTCAGTTTCCCCTGCTTCCCTTTTTTGCCTTCTTTCTGTTCCTGCTTGGACTGGCACCTGACACAAAGGGACAAGTACAGCTCCCAGTTGCTGCTCCCACCCATGCCTGCTGTGTCAGATGTGGGGTTGAGAGAGCAGGGCAGGACCACGCTCTCATGTTGGTCAGTGTAGACAGTAACTGGAGTACTGGAATCCCAAGACCATCAGCTCCTCCCCATCCTTCCTGCCCTGCTGCGTTCACTTACTGTGTTCTGTATGGAAAAGTTTTCTGGCTGGAGAATAAGTCTTCTTTCTCCTGGGCATGTGGCCGAATGGCTGGATAGCAGCACGGAAGATGAGAAAAGCCTTCTCTCGTTCCTTGGTACGGTAGGGTACGAACTGTATTTTTGGGGTTTTAACACTTTACTGGGAAGCCTTTACTACTTTGGTGCTTAATTTCTTCAGTCTTTCAGTTACCTGACCTTATTTCTTTTTAAAAGCTTTTAAGTGGTGTGCAGTTGTAATTAACCTGGGTTACAGCCTGTTTAAAATAGTTACAAACACACCGGGCAAAGGTTACCTTGTAAATGGGCATGTGCCCCGCAGCAAATGAACTGAACTGCACTAAACAATGTTACTTACTGCTCTGGTTTTCTTCTCTGTGCCATTTGACCAGCTGATCCCTGGGTTCAGTCCACTTCCTCTCATTTCTGTCAGCTTGCCTGACCTCTGAACGGGGTGATGGTAGCAAGATATATCAGGGGAGAGTGCTCAAAGTTTTTTTTTTCTAAAGAGAAATGTGCAGATGCATTTACAATAAAAATTCCGAAGTGATGTCTTAACTCTGGGACCATGTTTGGGGTTCACT
The DNA here is from genome assembly GCA_013400735.1 of Pomatostomus ruficeps. Taxonomy (NCBI): domain Eukaryota; kingdom Metazoa; phylum Chordata; class Aves; order Passeriformes; family Timaliidae; genus Pomatostomus; species Pomatostomus ruficeps. Next base: position 219,252 of record VYZT01014638.1, on the reverse strand, counting down.
GACGTCTCTCAGATGTCTGAGGTACATTGGGTCTTTTTCTGTGTCCATAGCAATAATTCTTACTGCTCAGGGACAAAATCCTGCTGCAGTGAGCAAGAGGTGCCGAGGCTTGGAGCAGCCTCCTGGGCCATGGAGAGGAGCAGGCAGGAGCTGTTGAGCTTTGGTGCGTTCCAGAGCCAGCGAGGCTATCCCAAAGGGCTGCTTTTTAGAGAGTGCCTCCATTCACAGCCCTTTTACAGAGACTAAAGAGATTGGTTTGGAAAGCTGTGGCTCGAGGCTGGTGTTTAATAACGAGGACAATAAATATTGATATCATACTAATGTGTGTTTAAGTCATAAGCCTCTAAACAAATTAGGCTGCAGGGACAAGTTACCATGCGTCAGCTGATCGGCGTTAATTGTCTGTGTGCAATCTCTGCAGCAAACCCAAGGTAATTTGAGTTAGCAGAGGCCGTCCAAGATCATTAGGAACTAACGAGGACAGCAGCATCTCCAGGTCAGCGCAGCAGCTCCTTGTCTCTGCTTTTGTGGTGGCACAGTTGTGCAGGCACTTTGTGGGGCTGTGTGTGGAGCCAGCCTTGAGGGAGGCTTTGGAGGCTGCTGCTGAGGAGGTCAGAAAGGAGCAGCTACCCCAGATTTTGTACAGCCCCGCACGTCGGGCAGGGGATACGATGGGCAGTTTAGGGATGTGCATCTGCTTCATTTCTGGCTTGGTTGGCGGAGCTGGAGGATTTGCTCCTCCCCTTCAAAGCGAATGCATCTGTCCAGGAACAGCTGATGCTGTACTCACTCAGTGCCAGGTACAGTTTCCTCCAAACTTTCACGGAAAATAAACTGTGGGAGTTTATACTTTAAACCCCAAAATTATTCTCTCCTGTGATAACTGTGTCTTTTCTTCCAGCCTCCTCTAGTATCCGCCTGCTTCACATGTGAAGTCTTGTCTTTCAGACTCTAAAGTCGCTTAGGAATCAATGACTTAAGTATCTTTTAAGTGACTTAGTGTGTCATTTAGGTTGCTTCCTATGCACCTTCTATACTGGGCACTAATTCAATTGCATTTTTTTATTTGCCAGCACACTGCAAGTGTCTAACACCAACAGAATTGTAAATTAAAAATCTTTTATAGTTACCTGGATCATCTTCCAAGACCTCCTGATCGACTCAATCCCTAGTAAAGCACGGTGTCTTCTTTTCAAACCCCTGCTAATGAACTGGGAGAGTTTTTGATCATAGTTTATATCTAGCAGTTATTCGATGCTGGAGTTCCACAGCCAGTGAGCTTTGCAGGGTTCCCTTTGTATTTCCCTTTCCCGACTTGGCAGCTTTTGTGCACTTCAGTGTCCTGAAACTTGGTTGCATTCGCTCTGATGTATCTTCTTGTGATTTTTTCCCCGTGTGGTTGCCTTGATAAATGTAGAAAAGCTATCTCTGCAAATTTCCATTTTTTCATTTAAGTTATACCTTGCAGGATTTGCATAATGTGTTTTAGTCAGAACACAAACTTGGACTTCAGGACTTAAAACAGATTAGGGAGATTTGAGTTTGCTCTTACCTTAGGCTTCTTGTACAGGCATTTAATGAAATTTTTATGACAGTGGGTGAATTGGGCCCAAGGCTGAATTCTCCCCAAGTGAGCAAAATGAGAGAGAATGCTTAGTGCAAGATAAAACATTAACATTTTTATTTATTTTGATACAAGGCTTCCTATTTCGCTAGGTAATACACATTTGAAAAATGCTGTTCAGACACTTCTTCCTCTTCATGTTCTTCCTTCTATACCCGCAAACAATTCCTGCCTGGTGTGGCTGTCCTGTAAAGCTGAGGGGTTTGTTTGGTGTCTGCTCCTCCCACCTGGAGAAAAACCTCTTCACAGTGGAAATACGAATTTCCACCACAGCAAGGCTTTCGAGTGGCCACAGCACCCAGCAGGAGGAAGTTTAGGTCAAGCCCCAGAGCCCTGTGGTGGCCAGAGGCCACTGAGGCTGCCCCAGTGTGGCAGAGAAGGTTCCCTTCAAAGGAGGGCAGCCCTCACACTGCTCCGAGCAGTGAGTGGCACCTGGCTTAGCACACCTGCCTCCTGGCCCGGAGAACAGGCTGTGGTGCTGCTGAGGGTGGAGAGTGGTGCAGCAGGATGGGAGAAGAGCCCTGCCTGCCTTGTACCCTTGGGCAGTTCCCTCCTCAGAGGCCTCTGCCGCTGCCGAGTAATTGGCTCAGCTAATTTGGAACTGACTATTGCTGTGTAGTGTGTAAATAAGTATTTGGGTAAATACTTCTTTACATAAATATTACTGCGTCTCACCAAGGCATCAGGTGATAGAAGTGACCCGTTGGGATGTTTACAGCTCATTTGTTTGATGGGATGGTGGAAGGTGTCCCTGCCTGGATGATCTTTAAGGCCCATTCCATCTCAAACCACTGTAAGATTTCGCAATTACCTTTTGAAGGTTGAAACGGGGAAGATTTGTCAGGTGAGGTTTTTTTCCTTTTGCATTTTTTTTCCTTTTCTTCCCAGAATGGCTGAAAAGGGTTTCAGGTTGTTTTGATGGATAAACAATGTGATTCATCTGTGGCCTTGGTCCCTGAGAGTGAGCAATGCAGAAAGCAGTTGTAATTTAATACTAAGCTGATGAGAGGTGCATTGGTTTTTTCAGCAGGTGAAGATTATGCAAGAGTAGCCTCAAGCATTACTAGTGGAGCAGGGGAGGGACTGTCTCATTTTTTGCCTGGTGGTGACAGTATAGATTTCTTTCACAAGAGTCAGCAAAAATACTGTTCTACAGGCGTCATAGCAAGTTGCTTCGGCTTTTGATTTCCAGTTAACATATCCCGACAATTTTGCTGTATCTGGGTCTTCCTTTTCCTAGGGACTAAGCGTGTCTATTTGCTCTTGTTTTTCAGAAGGAGAAGAGAGGGAAAGGTAGTTTTTATTTTTAGTTCACTGCAGGCACCTAGTGAATATTTCATTTTCCCTTCCCCATTTGGTACACTTCCTTGATGGTGTGAGGAAAGAAGAAACTCATTTTACTGATGAAATCTCAACATTTTATTTGCAGAAGACTTGGATTGCTGCTGGGTGGATGTTGGGGGGAAGAGGGGGAGGGCAAGGGGAGGCAGGCACCTTCCTTGTGGTAGCTTTTCAACTCTGTTCAGGTTGAAGTTAAGCTCTTTCCCTCCTGCAGAACGTGTGGTGGAAAATAGTGGGGAATTTGGGCTCGTGTTTTCATTTATGACTCAGCAAAGTTAACAGACTGTTTTAAATTACTGGAGCAGCTTTGATCTGATTTCCTGCGCGTGAGGAGCGGAGGAAGCCAAACCTATTACGTTACTCGTTACTATTCAGTGTAACATGAAAGGTGCTCACTCCAGCCCTGTTCCGATGGAATATATCATTCCCATTTGCCTTCGTTACCTGGACATGGGAATGGCAGAGGCAGTTCTTTAAATCCTACCTAACACCGCTCCCCTGGACAGAGCAGTACTCACAGGTGCTGCAGAAAATAAAGTTTCCCTCCATCTGGGCCAGGGAAGGCAGCTGGTGACACTAAAGTGCGTGGTCAGGTAAAGGCGGTGGCACTGCCCAGGCCCCTGGGGTGGCTGGGCTGACCGGCTGGAGAGCCTTGGGCTGGCCCTGGCGCTGCTCCAGCTGCTTTGTTCTCCAAAGGTGGGCACTCACCCCGGCTGCGGAGCAGGCGATGCTGCAGGGCCGGGGCTGCTCCGGAGCAGGAGAGATCTCCCCATAGGGACATCTCCGTGGGATCATCCCCAGGGACATCTCCGTGGGATCTCCCCATAGGGACATCTCCGTGGGATCACCCCCAGGGACATCTCTGGGGGCTCTCCCCCAGGGACATCTGGGTGCCGCGGTGCCCGGGCGGGCCGGGATGCGCTCGCCCGGTGCTCGCAGGGCCGGTGCTTTGCCCTCTCTGCCGGCTGTGCCCGATGCCCTGCCCGTCCCCCGGGGTCACACACCTGTGTGTGCGCTCTGCCCGCCCGGGCCACCAGGCTGCTCCCCCTCTCAGCAGTCCTTTCCCCGAGCAGACTGAGGAGCTCCGTGTCAGCAGTTTGCTTTTTGTGAAAGATAAATATCTATCGAGCGAGACACTAATACCGCAGGGTCCGGATTCCCTCGCCTCTCCTCCGCTATGCTCCATTTTGTCGGTCTCCAAGCATGGCAGAGACGTATTACAACTCTGCTGAAATCAAAATCCGGTATGCAAAGACATCACAAGTAATGTTATCCCTGAAGAAGGCTCCTCTCCTTTTTTTTTCTTCGGCTGTTTGGAGGCAAACGCCGCGCTCGTGGCACCAGCTGGCTGTCTCTCTCCATAAACCTTGTTTTTTGCTGCCGTGAATCAGGATACACAGGGAAATTTTCGGCAGCGGAGGGAAGCCGGCAGTTGGGCGTCTGTTAATAGCCTGAAAGTAACTAATGAGGATGTGCAGCCGGAGCGATTGATTGAAGAGCTGCAGTCCTGTGTGCTGCTGCTTCGCCGCTCCGGCAGCCGGGGAGGGAGCGCGGCCGCGGGCACCCCGCGTTCCCTCCCGGGCGAGCCGCGGCTCCCCAGGGCCGGGCGGGCAGCGCTGGAACTTTCAGCTGCATCTGGCTCTGAGAGGAGGACGGCAGGAGCCGAAATGTCACTGCCTGCAGCCACGGCTTGCGCCTTTTCGTTAAGATTCGGAAGATAACAATGGACTTTCTGCTAGGAAGTGATTTTTTCCCTCCCCGTGCTGGGGGGTGTTTTGTGAAGCTGGATTCCTTAAAGTCTGGCAATTGAGCTGGAGATGGGCAGCACTTGTGATAAAGGTATCTGTGTGCATACGTATGCATATCTAGCTCTATATAAAAATGCATTTATGTGTGTTTGTGGAGAGATTTTTAATGCTGTCTGTACTTTATTGTGCTATTATTCTCGTATTTTACTAGTCAAAGACATCAGTACAGCTTTCATGGATATTTGTGCTCGTCAGATCAGTCTGCATGGATTTAAGATTCCAAAGTCGTGTCTTAGTAAGGTCATACTTCCAGAATGAGGAGAAGTTGACCTATTTTTTTTTTATCTGCAGAGATATATATGTCATAGTACCCAGGCACTTACAAGTCGTCTTCTGGTTGCATGCTTTGAGCAAGTAGTGTGATCATACACGACCAAACTTTGACCTTTGCCAAATTACATTCAGCTGGGACTAAATCTGAGCTTCCCTGCGTCTTGATTATAGTTATCTGTTAATTACTGCTCTGCTTACGTAAAAAAATTCAATCTTAGAAAATAGATTTCTGAATACTGTCTCTCAAGCAGTAACAGAATATTAAGTATGTCCAGGTATTGATATTTACCAGAACTTTTTGTTTTAATCTCCCATAGTCAAGTCAGATTCACAGCCTTGAATCTGCTGGTGAAAATGCCATTGTAGGTTAGTAAGTGAATAAGATACAGGTAAATAGGTGGGTTAATTCAGCAGTTTAGTGATGCACTCGAAACTTTCCTGAGGCTTCTGTCCTACAGAGCACAGAACCTGACTATTCCCCACCCCCGGGCACCCATTCACCACCTTCTTCTTCTCTTCCTCAGAGGTCCCAGCAGAGAGATCTCCTCGCAGACGGAGCATCTCGGGGACCAGCACCTCTGAGAAAACCAACTCCATGGACGTTCCGAACACCTCTCCTTGCAGAGTGCCCGTAAGTGTGCCTGCCCTGCCGAGGGGCATTTGTCTCATTGCCTGGGAGGGGGAGATAAAACATCGCAGTGTGCAGCCAAGCCGGGGAGCCTGGGAAAGGAATATTTGGTTAATATTTCCAGCTGACCAAGAGGCTTTGCTGTCAAGTGTTGTGTATTATCAATAGGATTTCTGGTAGATCCCTAACTGGCTCCTTTTCATTTGCCTTGATCTGAAGTTGCAGATAGAGCAACATCAGTGTTAATGTGGGCAGCGACCTATATAAATACTTTTGAAGTCGCCTCCAGGGATTGCATTCCATATTCAATCTTGACAAGGAAAGAAGTTCCTTTAGGTTGGTGATAGCATGTTATTTTCGCCTCTTGCCAGTGAAGTACATAGAAAATTGAAGTGGTTTTATAGTTTATTCAGAAGCTGATGAAATTTCTGCAGGTGTGTTAATTGCTCATTAGCTCTCTGGGTTTTGTCCTGAGTTTGGTTGGCTGTGAGTCTGCAGGAGAGAGGTGTTCAGCTCCAGCCTGGATTTTGCTTGGGTCAGTCTTTGGTCGGTGCATCCAGGAGCACAGAGGCATTTCTATTATTAGACTAAGGACAATGCTTCAAGTTAAAATGAGGTGCTCAGTAATTTTCAACAATATTTGTTCATGTTTTAAAATACCTAACTTGAATATTGCAAGTGTTTTCATGCCCCTCTTTACTTGAATCTGCCTAGTTTAAAATAAATCTTGTGTCGTGTCATTTTAAAAACAAAATGAAAAAACAGCCAAAAGATTTAATGAGAGTTTTTTAAAATTATTCAAGGGTTAAGGTTGGCCAGAGTGTATAGAATACCTGGTGTTTAAAGCAACCTGTGAATTGGTTATATTGGTCTGTTGGAATGGAGAAAGGGACCGAGGAAGCAGTGAATAAATACACTGGGTATCCTTACTTGGTCCCTTTTCAGAGTCATACAGTAATACAGATTGGAAGGGACTAGACCGTCTCTGGAGGTGTTTTCCCACCTCAGCTGTTCCGTGTTCTGTGAGCGATCCTCTGTCACTTCAGCGATCTGTTTTCTGGATGGTACTTGGGAAAAAAGGGCCTGTGTCTGGTTGTATGGGAAGTTCATAACAAGACCATTCTGTTATGTCAAGTTCTGAGATTTTTATACTGAGCCCATGATCCACAGAGTTCCAGGAAGATTTCTGGGCTCTGAAAGCCTTCAAAAGTCTTATCTGTGTCTTCATTTATAAGAAATTCGGTTTTCTTTGCCTTCATCCATCAGTAATAGCCCAAGCCTTTGGATGTACATGTGCATTGTAGCAGCCTTTGCCTAACACCTGCAAGCTGTATCAGAAGGGTTTGATGACTGCCTGTATTGTTTTATATGCCTCATTTTGCCTCATTTTCGTACCATCCCTTTAAATGATGATCCTAGCTTTTAAGTAATGTTGTGATGGTTCTCTAATTCTTCTCTAAAAGTTCTCTGGTACTTCCTAGCTCCTGCTCCCTTTCAAAACAAGAACCTTGCAGCATGTGTCTCATTTCCCCTGGTGGTGTGCTGGGCTTTTAGGATTCTGGCAGATAAGCTCAGGAAGCAGTACCTGGCTGCTTTTCTTGGGCACAAACCAGCAGAGAGCTAGAAGCTATTTGTGCCACGTGGAGCTGGATTCCGCTGCTTTGTCTGCCTGACCACCTGTACACCCAGGAGCATAATGCACCCTCCTGTCCTCCTCACGGGGACAAGGCTTCTGGCCTTGGAGGTTTCGTTCTGAGTAACCCATTTATACCCTGCTATTCCTGACTGGGGGCTGAGATCACCCCGGTTTAAAACATGGCAGTTTGGGATCTGTTTCAAAGAGCAAGCTGCAATTAGAAGTCAGCTTGCTCAACAATACAGACGAGCTCAAGCCAAAACTGCTGAAACCAAACACGCTGCTAACTTGGTGGATTGGCACACGTCTCATAGGTGGCTGGGAAGATGGGGAGGAATCATGTTCCTGCCTTTCACTGATAATAAGAATTTCCCAGCTCTCAGAAGGAGGAAAGGTGACTTGGGCGCCCTGTGGAAGTCTCAGTCTTGGGTCACTGATCTGAGAAGAGCTTCAAGTGAAGGATGCAAAAGGTGCCTGTAATGGCTTCAAATTTGTGTCTGTGAGGTTGTCTCTGTTTGACGGGGATTTGTTCCACGTATAAAGGAGACTAACAATAAGAGAACCTGCTCTTTTGTTTTTCCAGACTTTGTCACCCACAGTGCAGGTTGCAGGGCCACAGGCAGCTGCAGCATAGTGCTGTCTCAGTTATTCTTCCCGTGGCCCTGACTCTGTGCCATACCTCGTCTACTCACTGCTTGGATTTCTAACAGAAAGCAGCTTAAGGCAGGGGACAGCTTAACCTTCTTCCATCCTGGTGGAAAATTATGCTGAGACTTTCATAATAAGTTGCTTTTACAGCTTTTTAAGTTTGTCTCTCAGAACAGCTATTTAAAAGCTGTCTTCTCAATAGGACAGTGGCTTCCAGCATGTTCTGTGCAGGTTTTTTCCTTTCAAGCACAGGCAGTGGTACTCAGAACAAGGCATCTGTTTTTTTAATACTGCTAATTGGCACTGCTTTAGCATCTGGAATTTTGATTCATAACAGCATAATTGCCTTTAAGCAAACATTTCCTTGACAATGCATTTTTTAAGTAGTCTCTTCAGTGGCGCTGGTCAATGAAGGATTCATTTTTAAGGGCTGATGTGTAAAGTTCAGGAAATTTGCACTTCTGCCTCCTGCATGGGCACTGGAGGAAAAGATGTATGTTTAAATTTGCTAGTGTGTGAGAAAAGCAGAATTGCAGTAGTTACACTCTTTCCTCGGATGAACCACTACACAGACCAGCATGTGCTACCTGTCTGTGAGGGTGGGGAGCCCCTGGCACAGGTTGTCCGGAAAAACTGTGGATGCCCCTGGATCCCTGGAAATGTTCAAGGCTGGGTTGGACAGGGCTTGGAGCAACTTGGGATAGTGGAAGGCGTCTCTGCCCATGGCAGGGGGTTGGAATGGGAAATTCTTTAAGGTCTCTCCCAATCCAAGCCATGCTATGATTCCATGATTCGTTCTGGTCGTCTCCCACCAAGGGGGGATTCTGCTAATGCTGACGCTGCACAGCACATACAGAGAGAAGTGTGCACACAGAGGGGAGAGCTCTTGATGCTTGTCCTATCTTTTTCTTCCCTAGTGCCCCAAATTTTCTTATTTGCACTCAAAACTTTAGTCTCCATCTGGGCTCAGCTGTGTACATTGATGTTTGACAATTTCCAGGTGTGGCAGGGAGAAATATTGAGTGAGAAGAGGAGGACACAAAAGGTGGGAAAACAGAGATGAAGAAGTGTGTCTTCTCACATACAGACAGATGTGTGCTGTTTATAGATCCATCCATAGGAAAAGTCATATTTTTAATAATGGATATTACTTGACTGAATAAATAGGGAGGCAGAGGGAACTGGCTCCCAGTAGGCACAGTGACGCATGGGTGGGCGAGAAACCAGCTTTCCCTTCCCACACACGCCATGTCCTGGCAGCGCCTCGGCCTCCGTGCATCCCGTTCCCTGCTGTGGCACCGCGGAGCCCGGCTGCGCTGCTGCTGCCTGGCATTCCCTCATCGCTCTGCCTTTGGAACCGAGGGCCGGGGCAAGGACGGGACTGTCCACACCCTCCGAGCTCCTGCGGTGGCAGGATGGAGAGGAATCTCTAAAGCACCCTTCAGACTCTCACTGCGCTCTCCAGTTTTGGCTCAGAGTCATTTTTACAAATAACGTGATTCATCCACGTCTGCTGGCTAATGGGGAAAGAAAGATGAGAAAGAGACAAAGAAACAAGTGCAAATGAGACAGGAAAGCCAGAGCACAGTCTTTGAAGTAAACAAAATGTTTTTTATAGGAACCCTGATGTAGGATACTTTCAGATTGCCTTCCTTGGTTTGTTTCTGGCCAGGGGTATAATTGGATCTATAGAAGTGCTGTCTGCTTCTTTGCTCTTTAAGAGTACTGCTAAATGGAACAGAAGACAATGCAGCCAGCCCGAGTGAAGGTCAAAGCTTGATGAGATCTCGTGGCTGCCCAGCCTCATCTTTTATGCAGTCAGCAAGATTGTTGCTTCTCCAGAGCACTGCTCCGCTCCCGCCCCGCTGCCAGGGTAGGACAAGGCTGAGCTGTGCTGCCCGTGTGACCCCGTGGCATACAAATACGTATTTTTAATTCTGCATCAGCACCAGTGCAGAGATGGAATTGTTGGTTTGCATTAGTGTGAGGCACCGCAGCACCCTCTGTGAAAAATTGGCTGTGCCCAAATCTGTCCCCTCAATACAGATTTACATTTTTCCTTCCACTTTCTACTCTTTCCTTCCTGTGCATGTTTGTTTGAATCCGCTCTAGTTTTTATCACTTGCCTGTGATGTGATGGCTTCGATATGCTGGCTGTTCTCTGAATTCTGTGTCAGAACGCATAAATGGGTGACTGACTATCTCCAGGCTGCTCACCACGCTTCCATCCATATCTTTATTCTGGGACAGTGCTGCTCGTAGGCTCTGTAACCTTCACGGTGTCTTCCTGCCAAAGCAGATTTGTTCATTGCATCAAACTTCAGGGTTGAGTCAGATGCTGGGGATATCCAGGCTCTGACACTGTCTGGTGTCTCTCAACAGCAGGAACATCAGTCTCAAGTTTGGTGTAAACCTGACTTTATCCAATTCCTTTCGTTCCTTAGTTAATGTAAGGGATCTCTGAATGTACATAGCTTTAAACAGTGCTCACATTCCAGTTGTCCTTGGCTTAGCAGTATTTAAATATGCACCGACTCATTTTGTTCTTCACCTCCAAATCATGACTTAGCCAAGTTATGCAAAGTTTAATTAATGCATCCTCTGCAAATGAATCCTTCTGGCCCTTTTATCACTTTTCTTGCTCTTCTGTTTTTAATTCCCTTCAATTGATTCTCCAGGTTCTGGTACTAAGGTTCACAGGAATGTGTGTTACCAGTTTCTAATTGCTCCTAACCCTTTGTGTTATTTCTCAGTCCTCCCTGGCCCTCGCTTCACCTCCTAATTTAATATAGCTCAGTGTAATTAATGTGCTGTTTAGCTTTTCTTCCGGATGATTAACAGGGATGTTAAGCAGAAGCAGTCAGGCCACTATCCCCACCACATCCCATTGGACCCTCTCTTCTACCTTGATACCTTATCACTTGTTGTAATTACTCTTTTTGGATACTCCTGCAGCCCTTCCTCAGGTTTATGTTATGAGCTTTAGGAAAGCTCATTTTTAATAATTTCTGTAATTAGCATGTGTTCTGTGTTATCAAAAGGTGTTCTGAAGTGCTGGGCTGCTCAGTGGCAGCATGCCAGGGAAAGAGCCAGGGTCAGGGAATCGTTGCCTGCCCTTCCTGACAGGTTCAGGTGACCTGTTTCTTATCCAATAATTTTTTTATCACCGTTGTTTTGTTGTTCTCCAAACAGACTTTTTACCTTTATTCCTTAATTCCTGGATAGGGGTTTTTAAGGATGCTCTTTCCTGCTGTTCCTGCAGTGGGCAGCTCCCGCGAGGGCAGCTGGGTGCTGGTCCCAGGTGTGTCCACGCTGAAGACCTTGCTGGACTGGGATCTGAAAAGCTGATGTGGCCCTCCTGGCTGTTGCTTCTCCATAAATTCCTCAGCGTAATTCCCAGTGCCTTGGAAATTCGATTCCTGTAGGACTTTTGGCTGCACATCATGCAGAGTGCACTCAATCTTACAATGCATTTTATTAACGGGTGTATTATCAATGTACTCTTGTTACAGCATCCTCTGCATTTCCTTGGGTTTCTTATTACTGTTCCTAAACCCGTTCCCCCTATTCTGCATCCCTCCTGTGGCTGTAGACCATTTTTCATTGGAAAGTTGAAATTGTTATCTGGCCAAATCTGCAGTGCTGTCCCATCAGGGGAAAAATATCTTTCCTGATCCTTGCTGTTGATCAGCTTGTGTCCTGAGGCATGATTATTGCTCACTCTTGTTATTTTTAAACCTGACTAATACAGCTACATATGTTATTCTTCCTTATATAAACACATAATCCTTTTTTAATCTTGCTGAAAAAATTTGTCTGTATAATATCTTGTGGTGGTGAATTGGATGGGCTCATTTATAGATAGCATTAGGAAAGGTCTCCTGACAATCAGTGGAACATGCTGCCTCTCATGTTAAATTGCCCTTTGGTTTTCTTATGTAACAGGGTGCATGAGGAGCTTAGGTAATTTCCATTCTATTTGTTTTATACATCTATAATCCCTTCTTGCCTTTGTTCCTAAAATAAATAGTTGGTCTTTAAAACATATCATTTGTAAATCCCCCTCTTGTCTGCCTTTAATCAGTTTATACTTCTGGAGTTCTGTTTTGTTCTAGTTTTCTTGCTGAGATGAGAAAATCAGAGGAGTGATGCATTAGTGTGAAAGCTACGGCAGATTTACATAACACCACTCTGCTTTTATTGGGCTTTATCCTCTGTTTGTGCACTCAAACGTGGTTTGATTGTTCCATGCCTGTGCACTAAGCACCTCTTCGTGACACAGGGCAGCCTTGCCATATAAGGAGGGCCTCGTTAGCATAGCCTGCCGCATTGCCATATTAGGGTGGCCTTGACATATAAGGAAAGGCTCGTTTGCATAGCCCTGCCCACATTGCCATATAAGGGTGGCCTAGCCTTATAAAAACTGCCTCATTTGTATGGTCCTGCCCCATTGCCATATAAGGGAAGCCTTGCCATAGAAGGGGTTACTTGTTTGCCTAGCCCCACCCACATTGCCATATAAGGGTGGCCTTGTCCCATAAGGAAAACTCGTTTGCCTAGCCCCACCCACATTGCCATATAAGGGTGGCCTTGTCCCATAAGGAAAGCTCGTTCGCATAGCCCCGCCCACATTGCCATATAAGGGCGGCCTTGCCATAGGAAGGAGGGCCTCGTTTGCCGGGTTACTGGACGGGGCGCTGGTGGGCCATGGCTGTAGTAAATCCCTGTCTCCTCCTGCGTGTTCCCTCCGGGGTGTAACTAGAGCTGTTTTCATCTGCTTTTCTACTGTGTGAGTGCTTGAGAGTCTTTTCAAAGGGGGTCTCTGCTAATATTTTAATGCTGAGGGTTACTGGGCTCATAGCAAACTTTACCTCCTTGCTAGTTAAATTGGCCTTTTGCTGTTGTTCTGCAAGGAATAGTAAACGTCACCGTTTTGCTGCTCATTCCTGGAATATCCTACTACTTTGATCTTTGCAGTTTACAGCCTGGCCATCTTCCCCTGCTTCTTTGCCTCCCATAGCTGTACAGCATTTCTGGCACAGGACAGTGTTTTCACTTGGCTGTGACACTATTTTTTCCTTGATAGCTGCTTGTGAACAGCTAAAGAAATAAAATGCTTGCTGTCCTCACCACACCCAGTGGTGGGGAGGCAGTTCTGCTGCCATCCACAGTCACTTGAGGGTTATCTTTGTACCCATCCAGGCCTTCCCCTCCGAGAGAATGAGTCTCATGGCTCTGTAAATGAAGTTACCCACCTGGTGTTATTAATAATGCATTGGTGCTCCTTATCAAGAATTACAGATGTTCACGATGCGTTGCAAGGCTCAAATGCAGTGTGTTTGTCCCCAGAACGAGCTAGTGTAGGTAACCGCACTGTGTGTAAGATGGACCTTTTTTGTGTCCCATTTTACCCTACTTTTAGTGCTTTGGAACTCCCACTAACACCCCTGCACGCTATCGATGGCTGATTTCTGTTACGGTCGCCCACAGTTTCATTCGTTCATGGCTGAGTTAACCTGTCCCTTCCAAAGAGCCAGGACAATCATTATCTGTTATGCATGGGCTGTTCTCCCCGCAGTGTCCGTGGGGAGCTGAGCGGCTCCTGCTGGGGCTGTCTGTGGATTTGTCAGGCAGTTCCTGTGCTGCGCCGCTCAGGGGAAGGACAAACAGCCAGTTGACATCTCCGGCACAACACGAGCGTCTCTTAAAGCCAAGACTTCCCTCCACAACCACCACCCCTGCGCTGGAAGTGCTGGGGGGTGAGAGTTGCTGTGCTTTCCCCATGTGGCTGTGAGGGGAGGTTCCAGCAGCCTGCTGAGCTATCCCTCCGCCTGTGGAGATTGCTTCTTGGCAGGGCCGGAGGGTCGAGTAGCTTAACTTCCAAATGAGATGGATAGAATTCTCTGTGGGATTGAGTTATTTTTAGATGTTGTATCATTGGGATTTCTTAGGCCAGTGTTAGATGCTTTTGATGAGATGGCAAACCTGCTCTGACTTGTTCTGACTGCGTGTGTGGTTGTGCACTGTCGCTCTCTCCCCATCTCTCTTCTCCATCCCTGTTCCCCTAAACCTGTGGTTCTGAGGGCAACTTGTACCAAGCTCCATCAGGTTAAGTGTGAACCTCAAATCTGTCTCTTTTCAAGTTTCATCCTAACTAGTTTATCCTACCAAATATTTTGTACTTTCTTATTAAGAACATAGTCTCATCAATTCGGGCAGTTTGGGTAATAATTTGCATCTTTTTGTCTGAGGCTGTTTGTTTAAGCAGTAAAATTCCCACTGTTTTTAGAGAAGCTCAACGATGATTCTTAAAGCTCAGACATTCCATTACATTTAGATATAAGAACCAAACAAGAGTCTGTTTTGTGTTGAAATAAATATTTAACAAATATATAGACAATAAGAAAAACAGTAAAGGTGGTTTTGTCTTTTTAATGGTGCAAGCTGCTTTATAAACATTGGCAGGGATTTCTTGTCTATAGGAACAAAAGGAAATAAAACTTTCATATTCAGGTGGTATTGTTGTAGATTGAAGTTTATTTTTCATCGCTACATCTTTTTTTATATTTGCATTCGGTATTTAAAAGCAGTTTCCTTTGGCAAGTGGAAGCCAAAAAACTCTGCTCAGTTCTGGCACCTGTGAATTTTTCATGCTGCTCCCAGGTTGTCCATCTGTAAGCACTGGCCCGGCCTGAACTGCCAGCACAGAGCAAATACTGCAAATGTTTTCAAGTCTTTTGAGGATGACCAATAAGCATACCCTTTGTTTGAATAATTTTTGTCTTTAAATATGTTCTTACCCTATTTTTTTTTTTTTTTTTTTTTTTTGTATAGTCAACTCTGGATAGCCTTATTCAACCCCAGATAGAACATTTGTTCCACTGGGGAATAGATTTTGTTCAATTAAACCAAGAACACACTCCATGTTAAAGAAGTACCAATTTAAAATTGTACATGCACACAAAAATGAATATTCATGGTCCTTCTCTGAGTGGGATTTGGAATGATTCAATATAAATACTTGTGGACCCCTGCTGAATTGGGTCAGCTTTGTCTCATTTGCCCTTTAGGGGAGAAAGCCATGTTATTTCATGTTTGCAGTTTGAGTAGACTGAGAGGTACTGGACTGAAGTCAGGGTCCACCAGATCTGAATCCCTGTGGCTGGGTTTGTTACCTTTTATGCTGAGAGGTCAGAATGTATGAAAGTGCCTTTGAAAGTGCTGCACATCCCCTACTTGAATTCCAGCGACGGCCCCAAGAGAAGCCCAGGAGCATCTATTGATTACAGGGTTTTTTCAAAGGCACTTTTTCAATACCAGGACCAAGAAAAGTGCAGCATCATGGGCATAGTGTGAGTGGCACACACACCTTGAAACTTCTTCCCTTTTGACAGTACCTTTTCCCCAGCACGTTCTATACATTAGTGGGGTTTATTTTTTGTGGGTTTGGGTTTTTTCTTGCAGTATTTAGATATCAGGCCTGTTCTTTTCCACTTTATCAGGAGAATGTAGCAGCTTTCACCCCTGAGGAGCCTGCTGGCTGGCAAGCCTGAGGAACTGAAGGGCAGTCTTAAACGTAGCACTGCCTTCAGATGCAGAAAGCAGACTCCCCTTCCTTTGTTCCCTCTGTCTCCAGAGGGTTTCAGTACCTGGCTAGGCCAAGTCAAAATTAGGCTGACCCCGTGTTGTCAGCACACCCCCATCGAGCAGGAGGTGATCCCAGAGGCTGCCTCTGCCTAACGTGGCTTTGGGCTGCGATGGTTTGGTGAACAATTGTAGTTTGAAGACAGATTCTTTGAAGATTTATTTTGTTTTTAGATCCTAAGTAGATTTTTGACTTGAGCTTTGCTTCTGACCAATACTATAACTGATATCTGAAGCCACTGGTGTGTGAAATGCTTTGAAATTTTCTATTCTGGCTGGCGAGATTATTGAAATTATGAATTATTGTAAGATTTAAAGTGCTGTATCTAAATTAAAAAGGAAAACTTGGCTGCAATTGTGGGTTCAATAGAAGCTCATGATGTAAGATATCTGTACTCTTAAGCTCACCAAGAATTAAAAACATGGCATGCAAAGGGAAAGCAGGAACCAATACTGATATTGAAGATTGCTCCTTATTAAATGATAATTGTGGGGTTTGGGTCTCTTGTATAATAGTTGGAATCCATCGAGGTGCCCCTGTAATATGAGCAGTGCTAATTATTGCAACTGGAAGCTGTCACCTCCTGGAGCTGTCACTGGCAATCCAGCCCTGCCTTTCTCCCTGCTCAGAGGAATCCCAGCCCAGCCCGTCCTGTACCCAGCATCCCAGGAATCCCCTCTGCTTGGGCTCAGTGCACTGGGGGATTCATTACGGGCATCCCTTTCCCTGGTTCACTTCTGCAACTTCTCATTTTAGGGCTTCTTCAGCAAGCGCCTGAAAGGGTCTATCAAGAGGACAAAGAGCCAATCCAAACTGGACAGGAATATAAGTTTCCGTCTGCCCTCCCCCAACAACTCCGAGGACAGGTAAGGAGCGACGCGGCCGCGGAACAGCACACAGCCCCCGCGTGCACTCGGGGCAGGAGAGCCAGGAAGGGGATTTATGGTCCAGCTGGCAGGAGGGGGGGTTATGGGGCTGCCTCTGGCACGCTGGAAGTTCAGTGTGCAATGTACTGCTGATACAGGATGGAAAACTGCTGCTTTTCACAGCTGTCAGAAAGCTCAGGGTAGGCAGAGGGACTCCAATACCTTTGTCTGCATCTGTTTCAAATCAGCTGCAGACTTCCAGTTTCATGACACAACACCATGGGATTGATCAGATGGAGAGAAGTTTGCCTTGCTGCAGGCCGGTGCTGTGGTGGGATGAGGAGCTGTGTTGGGGCGAGCAGGGCGGTTCTGTGGCGCAGCCCGAGATGTGCAGTGCAGTTCAGGCACGCTGAGGATCCTTGCAGGGTTGGTGTTTTAGTTACTGCAGTGTTGCTACAAGGAACAGATGATCTGTTTTTCAGAAAACTGGAAAACTCGGTAATTTCTGACCATCTCAGTGCTCCATTTGGTATCTCTTTGCTCATTTAGCTTTCGGCTGGAGATCCAGCCTGGGAGTGCATTGTATGTGAGGCAAGCAAAGGCTCTTACACACAGTGTTTCCTCACTATTTGCAAAGACTCTTGATTGTTTTTATTAAACTTATTCTGTGTTACATTCCACAGCAGCCCAGCAGGAGAACTAGATAGAGTGAAAAATAAGTTGGCCTGTACTCGAGGCCACGGCAGGCTTCTGTGATTTGACATTGTTCAGTACATTTTCCCTTCTCCTTTAGCTGAGTTGAATTCATTAGTTGTATCTGTCATGCTGTGCTGCTTCAATCAGTGGTGCTGCCTTCTCCATCTGAAAGGCAGACCATAAAATCACAGAGATAGCAAGGCTGTGGGTGTTGGAGGTCTGTTAACATCAGGAGTTACAGAAAAGCCTGCTGCTTACCAGATGTGACTAACCATCTAGACGGCCTTGCTCCTGTAGTCCACCCAGTCTGCTTTGATGCCAGTTTTCCTATAAATCTCTGTTCTCAAGGTGTTGCAATGTGGCTATAAAAGCAACTCAGTGAGCATAAGCATCTTAAATAATGCCACCATGCAATCAAGTACCTGTTACTTTTACCGTTGTTTGAAACCAGCTTTGCTTGAATTTTTGTAATGCGAAAATGTCTTTGCCATAAATAATCTGGTTGTCTTTCCTGAGCTTGGTACTCAGGCTGGATACTTGCTTTTGTAGTGTCAGGGAAGCACTGGTGCTCTGGGAAAGCTAATAAATGTAGCTATAATTAATTCCTACATGCTTCGCTTAAGACATGATGCTACACACAGCAGAGCTGCCTTCTCTTTAAAAGCAGACCCCTTTCTACTCCCTGCCAGTGCGGGCACGAATTTTCAACTAGACTGAAATGAAATGTGAATTTTCTCTGATGGTCTGAAAGTATAGAAGCATAAAATCCAGGTACATGATCCCACGGTTGCATTATTGAACACAGAGCTGACTCTAAATTAATGAGAAGGAATCACCACTCTCTCACCTCTGTTCTCCCCACATTCTGTATGATTCTCGATCTGTAGCAGTAAGAGCGTTCCTGTCCTGCCCTGGTGAGTCAGCCCCTTCCCATTTCAAGCAGGTGGTTCCAGGTGATGTCACGGTGTTGCACGGGTTTTCAGGGCCAGCTTTGCGGACTGATAGCATCTCCCTTTTCTTGCTCTGACAAACACAGGGGCCCTGCCTTCAAAGAAAGTATTATACAGCTTTATAAATTAAAACCCTGCAAGGATTAGAAAGAAATAGAGGCTGCTGTCGTACTGCCTTTTCATGCTTATGGGGCGTTTGGGACTTGTCAAGAAAGTGGAGATGTTTATAGATAAATACTTCTAAAATTCTGGAATAAGGAAGATTAGTTATCCTGGTGCATGTCAAGCTTTGGGATACTGTGACATTGCATGCCATGCTGAATGGGGACAGAGGATGGATGCTGTCTGTTCAGAGTTGATTTAAAATAGGAAGGAGTCAGGAATTCTGTAGGGAGCTGTGATGGAGATAAGTTGCAGATATTTTGTAATCAGATTTTCTTTTTCATCAGAAAACAATTGGCCAATGTACCTTGTCTGGTTTCTAACTTTATTTCAGTGTGTCTGGGTTAGTGGATGGGGACAGAAGAGAGTTCTGGTGCCCCTGTAGAAAGGTGGATCAGCATCCAGGTGTCCTGTAGAAATCCACAACCTCTCAGTCTGGAGGTCACATCCCTCCTGTTACTCAGGCTCAGGTTGTTTGCTGGTGGTTTTTTGTGCTTGAACACGTGTGTGTTGTCTTTGCAAGGCACTGATGCGGGAGGACTTAGCCTGTGCTCGTTTGTGAGCCACGGCAGGCGGGAGTGAGGCTCTTCAGTGTGTGGCCAGTGCAGCATCTCTCCAGGTTGCCAGCAGCTCTCACTACGAGGCCACCTGGCACCCTGTCACTGTAGCATCTTTCACAGCTTTTCCAGTCTGTTTCCTCCTGCATCCTTTGAGCTTTTCTACTCACACATCCATCTTTAATGTTTTCTCATT
This sequence comes from Pomatostomus ruficeps, assembly GCA_013400735.1. Taxonomy (NCBI): domain Eukaryota; kingdom Metazoa; phylum Chordata; class Aves; order Passeriformes; family Timaliidae; genus Pomatostomus; species Pomatostomus ruficeps. The sequence goes on along the minus strand of VYZT01014638.1, from coordinate 200,222 downwards.
AAACATGTAAAAAAAACACAAGAAAAGACTTCAGGAAAATCTTGTTTGAAAAGAGAGACATGAAAGAATGAATATTTCCAGTTTGTGGCGAGGAATATGAGAGTATTTCCAAGAGGACCAGTGGTCTTGTTTACGGAGAGGGAGCGGAATGATTGCGACGGGCTGCATATGGTCTCGGTGACTGCAGCAAAGCTCTGCAGACAGCTGGGAGGGCTTTGCCTGGTGGGATTTACTGCCACGTGGGAATCCTGAGCTTTGCTACAAGGCATTGATGGCATTACGAGGCAGTCGTGGCGGGCGCGGGATCCGCCGTGTGCCGGCTGGGAATGGGCTCCGGCGGGGCGTGGGGGAGCAGGTAGCCATGGCTCTGGGCTTCGTGGTCAAACGGTGTCACCCCTCCAACCACAGCTTCTTCTACTTTCGGTGAGTTCCCGCTCCTCCCTGCCTCCTCTTTGCAGTGAGAAAACAGCACAGCTCGTGGAAGTAATAGAAGCAAAACTTGCTGTGTTTTTCAGGTTCATTCCAATTTAATGCCGGTTTTCAAAAAAGGGTGGGGGATTTTCGCCCTGATTTAGCTGTCAGGATAGAAATCTGTGTTACACAATGTGTTATTAAGGCTTGACTCACTCCAAGCTTGCATTCATTCAGCATATCTGTTGCTATCAGCACACTGGAGTGTGGGGAAAGGGGAGGAGTGGTTTGTTTTTGGAGGGATGCCTCACTCCTGATTTGGTGAACATACTTCTTTCAGCCAGTTTTTTTTTCCAAGTCCTCATGCAGTTGTTTGGTTTTTCGCCGAAAACTGAACAAAACCCCAGTGTTTGTCACAAACCTTCCTCTTAATGCTGGGCTGCTCTCTCCCACCTGCAAGCTTGCTCTTCCCCTTTATAAATACGTATTTCTTAATGGCTGATGCTTCTCTGCAAAGCCCAGGTTCCTCCATGTAGTATTCACCTTGAGTTTTGCAGGGAAATGAAACTGAATCAATTAAGCATTTTTGGTCCATCAAAACAAACCAATTGGAAATGTTAATAGCAGAGACCAGGTGACAGAGGAGAGAGAACTCTCCCGCTGTGAAATTCAGCAGCCTGCTTGGCTGCACCCCGAGAGGTGTCTGTCAGACAAGCTGTGATCCGCAGGGAGAGCGGGCAGGCAGGGAAGGGCTTTACAAACCCAGGATTCAAACAGTGAGGCTTTGGGTAGAACCTTGCCAGAGGAGACCAGAATCTCAGTGGAAGACTAGAACAATATACTCAGAAAAACCCAGCATTTAATCACACCTGAGTGTAACTTGCAGATAAATAAGTTACCCTAAGTTTCTGATTTAAAAAAAAAAAATTAATAATGAAACTGGTTAGACTTGCAGAATTGTTGACCAAGTAATAGGATGTTCAGATAATTGGCAGTTGGAAAATGAACAGGGTGTGGTGCCTACAAAATGAGCGTTTGGACAGGGAATCCTGGTGCTGCAGCACGGGCAGAGCGCGGGCGAGTTGAGGTGGTGCTGGAGACGGTAGGGTCCCGTTCCATGGGGCTGGGAGCTGGGATAACGGCAGAAAGGTCGCTGCATTACAGTTCAGGCTCTCTCCTGTGACTCTGCGGAGTGGCTGGGCACTGAATTCGACTTTCTGCTCTCGGGGAGTGTCTGTGAGCACACGGGGGTTGCTGGAATTATTTGAAGCGTGCGGACAAACGGCTTCGTGTAAGGCCAGCTGGAGACTTGGCTGTAGCTGGGTGCTTGGGCCGAGTTCTTTCCTTTCACACCAGTTTGGTACAGGAAAGTTAATTTTTAAACATGTTTTTTTTTTTTATCTTTTGGATTATTGATGTCCATGGGCCTGTTTTCCAAGTAATATAGTGTTCTCCCTGGTAAGCTCGGTAATTGGAAGTCTTTTGTGCCTTGTAGGTTGGCTTTAAATAGGTCAAAATCAGCAGGAGCGCTTCATAACCAGAGCAATTAGGATTTTAACCCTTTATTCTGCATGCCTCATAGACAGCAGAGTATAATAGAACTTTGCTAATAGGCTGCTGTGTGCCATGGGCAGCGCCTGAAAGCCAGAGGTTTCCAGTTCCCGGCTTACAACCGAGATCTTCCTGTCATGGAAAATTACTGAATTATGGTGTGCGAGGAGAGAGGGTCAGCTTGGGGCTGGGCCGGCAAGATGGGGTGGTTGGAGAGCTCTTTTTCAGTGGCAGTTGCATGCTGCTGCCAGGTCAGTGGTTTAGGGCATTGCCTGGGCTCTGATTTAGAAGGAAATGGTGCAGCTCTGAAGACCGGTACTCCAAAACATGTGAAAAGAGGTGAGAAGTTTAAAATGTTCCCTGATGTGCTCCTCCTCCATCTGTTTTTCCTCTGGGAAAGAAGTTTTGCAGAATGTGTAAGAATTACTTGGTGCTTGGGTAACTGTTTGCTCTGAACTCCCTTTGCAATCTCTGTTGCTAACAGGCATTGACAGAAGCAGCAGCAGGATAAAAAGTTGATCATGGGAGGTTAGTTGTAATTTAAAACAGGATTTGTGTTGTTAATGGAGCTGTTTAACAGACACAGATTTGTACAAACAGCCCTTCCCCCACTTTTTGCATGTGTGATCTTCCTGTTTGCAGTAATCTGCTTCCCTGGGATTACCTCTCTCCCAGTCTGAGCAATGCTGATTTTACCAGCAGCTTCCTACCTAGCACAGGAAGGACCCTGTTAATCCAGCCCCTTTGCTGGACACTGGGACGTGAATTAGTGGCATCTATGCCAAAAGGAAGCCAGTAAGCAATTTTCTTTCCTTGTTACAGATTCAGCATATCAGATGAGGTTTGAAAGCAGCAGAGAAGTAGTATTTCTGTATAATTATTGCCTGGATTGATTGGGATGCTGCTGATATAGGCACAAGTCAATGATTTGCTTTGCAGATCTATCAATAGATGAAATCTATACTGTGGTGCTCACAAATGCATGTACTTTGTTTGTAAATGCATGTGGTTGCATCTAACCAGCAGCTTTAGGATGTTGCTCTGATGTTTATGGAAGATAAAGTGCCAATTCTAGGCCACTTAATCATTTTATTGAGCTGTTTTAAATATGGTAACTTCAGGGGATTGCTGGAACAGACAGACATTTGTCTGCCACGGGACCCTGAGTCAACAAAACTGCCAGTGCTCCAGCTGCTCTGCAACAACCCCAAATGCTCACAGCCCACTAGTCAGAAGAGCAATGGGGCAGAAGAGATGCTGCTAAAAGGTGTGACCTGCAAGATGGGATGTGCAGGCGTGGAGTACATCTGCTGTGAGCACCTGCCTTTGCCCCTGGCCTGTTCCCAGAGGCTGTTTGGAGGCTTCCGTGGGAGATTCCTTGCTCTCCCATGTTGCTTTTAATGTCTGGGTCTCATCAAACTCGTAGGGAAGGACAGGGAGGAGCTTCTCTGTCTGGCAGGGTCACCTTTCCCTCCCCTCGCTGGCTGCCCCTGCCAGCCCCCCCATCTCCCCGGGGGCTGCTGAGCCTTGGCAGCACAGGAGCCACAGGAGCCTCTCCTGGCGCCGAGGGGAGCCCAGCTCACCAGGAGGGAGCTTTCCTCACCTGCCTGTGGCTGCACTTCTGGCCCCAGCCTCCCTGCCTGGCACAGTGTTCCCCCAAAATCTGTAACCTGAGGCTTCAGGAAGAACTGCTCTTGGATTTGTTTGTGCCTTTCTTCCTCTCCGGGCAGGATTTATGGCGAGAACTGTAGCCCAGAGAAGGAAGTTTGGAGGGAAGGGCTGTGGCGTGTGGCACCGGGGGCTGTGATCCGGGGATGGATGCACTGCTGGAGAATTGTTCCGTGTAGCTCTGCTTGCCTTGTCTTGCTCCAAGCACAGCCTCCGCTTAACTGGAATTTGCAAAATCTCTTTTTTTTCTCTCCTTTCTTCAGTAATTTTTTCTCTCTCCCTCTTCCTCTACCTCTTTGTGCTTTCCTCCACTGACCAGGAGCTGGCTGCAGGCTCTCAGTACTTTGTAAGGATGGGAATTGCTCAGAGTTTGAGGCAGGGACAGAAGCCAAGTGACCTCAGCAGTGCTTTCGTGAGAGGAGAAATTAGAGAGGATTTTGCAGAGACGACACTGAAGTGGTGTATTGTGGTGTGTTTATTTTAGACTTGCCCTACCTTAACTGCAGCGAGTGCTCAATTATACATGGCTGAGGTTTGGGTTTGCGTCGGTTCAGCTGCTGCTGGAACCTGTTGGAACAAAGCACAGCACAGCCAACGCTCCTGCTGGGGCTGCTGCTTTGCATCTCAAATCAGTGTCTTTGGAATATTCCTCCCATCAAAGGGTTTTGCTGCCTGCACTTAGGTCATTCAATATATTAAAAGGGAACAAAGTTCTCCCTGGCTGTTTAATAAATCTTATCGTGTGAGAATCTGCTCCAATACCTTCGGCATTTCATTCCGTACAAAAGAGCAGTCGGTGGACTCTGTTGTTGCATTGCCCGTATCCTTTGTGGTACCCAAGGTTTTGTTAAGCAGCCTGAGGTAAGATGCTTTTTCCAAGTGTTGTGGGGTATTTTTTCCTCTGAGTTCCCCTATAGAACTGCTCACAGGTAGGAGCAATTTGATTTTGCTAAGGATAAAGAATGTGAGGAACCTTTTTTTTGTATATGTAAAGGACGTATACAAAAGCTAGTTACTTTTCAAAATTAGGGAATCTGTTAGAGGTAGCTGTGCTTTTCATTCCTCTATAAATAACAATTTTGGACATTTTCCATTTGATACTGGGAGCCTTGATACTGGGAATTGAATAAAAGAGGAAATACTGTGAGGGCGAACACAGGAGCGCTGTCTTTCTCTGCCTGATGTGTAGAGAGCTGATGCCTCTCTACTTCCACGTCTGTTCCTTGTGCCCAATCACACTTGCTGCATGGGCAGCCACATTTATGGACTCGCCTTCAGGGATCACTGAACATAGGGACTTCCGTATCTTAACAAAATCTGGACCTGCCAGGCCAACAGCTCCTTCTGCGCTAAGCTGGGACTCTCTGCTCTTCCTGCTCGCTGGTCAGCTGTGAAGGGTTTGACTGACTTCCAGGCACAGGAGAAACAAGATGTGTCTGCACATGTTTACCTTGGGATGCAGGCTGTGCCTCAGGTGTTACGTGGCTGTTGGGGAAGCCTCTAGGGGAGGTGTCAGTTTGGGGGCAGAAGGAGCAGAGGTGAAGCCCTGTCACCTCTACACTGGGCACATTTTGCAGTGCTGTTTGACAGCAGAGCTCCCCACTATGCACAAATGTTGCATTAAGTCGTACTGGGAGAGTACAGAAAGGGTTAAAGCACATTTGGTAATGTCACAGTTGATTGCCAAAAGCTGTGGCATAGTGTAGGGAGGGAAATGCCTTTGAGAAGTGTTCAAGAACTGGTGGGGACAAAGAGAAAACTGCCTTGATAAAAAGGAACTGTGAATTTGGGGGATTTCAGCTCTGGTGGAGCTCGGGGATTTACAGGACAATCAGCTGGAAAGGAGAAGCAGTATGTGCTAGTGCGAAGTTGAAAGAAAGAGAAGGTATCCAAAAAATTGGAAATTCAAGCTGGAAGAAGCAGATGAAAAAGAAAATGCAAAGTTGCTGATTTGAGCATTGTGAAGTAGGAAGGAATTTGTGTGTTTGATTTCACCATAAGGGCTTTGTATGTTAAAAATCAAGTGTATTGTGAAGGGTCATCTGCTCTAATGAGTAATCCTCATTCTGCATTGGTTACAGATTTAGGGATCCGTGTGCACTTTGCTGCTAATACACAACATCTGCCTACTGATCTAGCTAGTTATAAGTATTTTCAGTATTATATCCAAAGCTACCTACAGGCTTGTTTCTAAACTTCAGCAGTTAAGTTCTGAATTTTTTGCAGTTGTTCTTTCACTGACAACTTGGCAGCTACAATTTCTAGGTCAGTGGGAATGAACTTCCTAGGCATATGTAGCTGGATATTCCCTTGGGAGTCTGGGGTTACTGGCCTAATGTTATTTTCATAAGGTTTGCAGACTAATTGTAGAAGTTGTTCTGAATAAGCACCGACAAGCTGCAGCTTTGTCTGGGATCTTGCCAGCTCTTTTGGTACTCGTGAGAAAAAAAGTCATTTCCTCTCCTCCTTGTCCTGCAGACCACGTGAGCTGCCCAAGCTGAAGGAGTCCCGCTCCCATGAGTCTTTACTGAACCAAGCCAGCACCAGTGAGACTCTGGACTTTGCGGCAGAAGAAGCAGTCTTTGTCAAGCCACTTCACAACAGCATCCTTGGACGAGACTTCTGCTTTGAGGTAGGGACAGGCTCCAAGCAGGCAGCTGCCAGTGCCCCTGAGCCCTTGTGTAGTGCTGGAAAATGAAGCAGCAGCCACTGCTCTGCTGAGCTTTGGGTGGGGGCTGCCGAGCCACCGTATGACTTTCAAAGTCCTTGAGGCTAATGGCATCAGTCACCAAACAGAGAGAGATCTTTTTCAATTACTGGATCTTCTAATTGAAAAATCTCTTCAGTTTGATAAATATCTAAGCATTTGTAGTGCGCATGCAAATGTATGGTTGGTACACACAGTACCATGCAATTGTATGTACGTTAGCTGTGTGTTCACCCTCTCCAAATTCACCTAAAATTAAATTTAGAGAATTTACCGTAACTGAGAAATGAGATTTCCAGTCAGAGCCCCTTTCCATTAGCTCAGTGCTCTCCAGTTGCCAGAGGAGAAGCTTCAGTGGCTGTGGACGTGTCCATTGCACCACAGAGCAGGAGCCAAGGATCCCTTTGCTGTTTCAGCAGAGGCTGCAGGCTGTGGCTCCGAGCTCTGTGCCAGGAACAGGCAGGAACCGAGCACAGTCCTGCTGCCACAGCTCCAACAGCGGGGCCGTGCGTGCTTGGGTGCAGCTGAGGCCATGTCACCTGTCGTGGCAGGGGCAGGTCACTCTGTCTTCAGCAGGATTAGTCAGATGTGTCTGAACTTTTGGAACAAAGATCTGTTTACAACCTGGAAAATTCTGTCAGTAAACCAGCATATCAGGCCCTGGTCCCTCAGGATGCATCCAGGAACTGCTTCTGTTTGCTTCAGCCTCGTTCTTCTGGCTGGAAGGACTTTGCAGCTTGCTTAGGCTTGGGGAGTTGGGTGGAAAACACTGGCAACTACTGAGCTCTGAGGCTGTTGCCTCAAACTGCTTTGTAATTGTGTGCACAAATGAATGGAAAGAGTAAATGAGGCTTGTCAGGCCACGTAAGAGAGGAAGAAGCCAAGCTGGTTCCCTGGTGCGGACAGCAGAGCTGTCAGGGCTGGGGCAGAGCACAACTCCCTCGGTTTGTTTAGGCTGTTGCTGTCCGTATGGACCCCTGGAAATACTTTGTATTTACTGAAGTCATCATGTCCAGTGTGTTCTGCCTTATGTCAATGCACTGTCACTCCTGTCTGTCTTTACACTGTTGGTAACCAAATCGTCTGCCCCGGGCCTTAGCGGGGAAAATGGCAAGCTTTAATAGCCACAGATCAATTAACAACTATTTAAAAAAAGAATAGATTAACTGGCTGATTAAAGCTTTGTTTAAAAGTCTCTAAGAGGAGCCTCTAGTGCTCTTAATTTTATATAAATTCCTTGGTTTCTCTAGATTTATATAACCTCAAACTTCTTTTGCTCTCTGTGTTTTGTGGGCCTTTCATCCTCTCTACCTTCTAGGCTGCTGTATTTTTGCCTGCCTTTTTCATATTTACTTTGTTACTCAAGCATTGTTTATCTTCCTCCTTGCTTTTTGCAGCCTCTTACATGTCTCCTAGGCTTGCCTGAACTCAGCCTGTCATTTATTCGTTCCAGGTAACCTACTCCAAGGGCAGTAAATGCTTCAGTTGTTCCTCTGCAGCAGAGAGGGACTGGTGGATGGAAAACATACGCAGACTGTCGCAGCCGATGAAGGTAACAGAAACGGCGGAAATAAGATTAGTGGGGGAATGGAGGTGGTATGATTGGATTTTAGTCCACAGTACCAGGGCTTCCCACAGATGCATCCTCAATTAATTTAGTCTGGGGAGCCGTCCGCTCATCCGTGTGTCTAAAGCTGCCATGTGCTATTCCAGGGAGTGCACTAGGTCAAACCTTTAATGAGTAAATACGTGCCGGCGTGCTTCCTGATCCCTGCCCCAGGGCAGACTGCAGTTCTGAGGCCGTGCACCTGGGAAAGATGGGCATGGCCTCGTGAGGGTCATGTTTCAATGTAGGGGCACAGATACAGGTGGGGGGAAACTCGAAAAACCAACACAAAACAAATTGGAGCCAGAGTGAGATGGGGAATCAAGTCATGAATCAGCTGGAAATATCTGATAAGTCTCTCCATAGCTGCCATCCTACTTCCCAGGGACAGTGCTCTGGGACTCTTCACCAGTCTGGCAGCTTTGGAGAGGCTCTTGTGCAGAGTGCTTGTTTTCTAAAGCATTTCAAATACAGCTTTTGAAGAATAAAAATGTTCTAGTCCCCACTCTTGACATACGAAAGACAGCCCTTTGCCTCTGTTTTAGAAAACATCCACTTTTCTAGAGATTCTGATTCTCTCAGGATCAGACAATCTGATTCTGAATTCTGACTCTGTCCTTAGCTCAGACACAAAAGGCAGCCCTTTGCTGCTGCATTAGAAGATGAAATATTCAACTTTTAGGGATTTTGAATCAAATCTGCTCTGTTCCTTCTGCACAGGACAATTGCCGTCGAGAGGAAAACGTGCTTCGCCTCTGGGTCATAGAGGCCAAGGACTTGACCCCCAAGAAGAAATACTTCTGTGAGGTGTGCCTTGATGACACCCTCTTCGCCCGCACCACCAGCAAAGCAAAAGCAGATAACATTTTCTGGGGGGAGCACTTTGAGTTCTACAGTCTCCCGCCCATTGAGAACATCACAGTTCACATCTACAAGGACGTCGAGAAGAAAAAGAAAAAGGACAAGAACAATTACGTCGGCCTGGTCAACATTCCCACGGCCAGTGTGACCGGCCGCCAGTTTGTGGAGAAATGGTACCCGGTCAGCACCCCTACAGCCAGCAAAGGCAAATCAGGGGGGCCTTCCATTCGGATCAAGTCCCGCTACCAGACCATCACCATCTTGCCCATGGAGCAGTACAAAGAATTTGGGGAGTATGTTACCAGCAACTACGCCCTGCTGTGCTCCGTGCTGGAACCTGTGATCAGTGTCAAGAACAAGGAGGAGATGGCTTCTGCCCTGGTGCACATTCTGCAGAGCACTGGGAGAGCCAAGGTAAGCACAGGTGGCTCCTGTTGGAGTGACTCTGGCTACTGATAAATGATTCCTGGTGGAACCTGGGGGGCCTATGACAGTAAGCAGCAGCAGCAGATGCTGTGTACAAAGTGTAAGCGGGAGGACTCTATAACTTCATGTTATTCTGAAAATTAGTTCAACCTGCGTTTGAGCGTTCAGGCACCTTCCTTGCATTTCTAAAATCAGGATGTAGGTTAAGAGATAAGTGAACAAGAGGCTGGTAAAGTGGAGAATTGCTTCTATAAATAAGTCTGTGATACAATGAGCAGCGGTGCCAGCGCTGAGTCAGCACCGAGTCAGCCGATCAATGCCGGCATCGATTTGGTCAGCATTTGAGCAGCCTTTTGCAGGATCTGTACCGAGTTAATGGTGATCCCACCTGCCCCAAGGATGCTGTTAGGACTTCTGGGTGCACACTGAGTTCTTCATATGGATTATGGGAGAGCATCCTGCAGGTCCTGGGAAGCTCTGGGAAGCATTAGCACGCATTGATCTGTTGGCTGCTGTGTGAGCAGTGCCACGCTGTAGGCAGCTCCTTCCAGTGCAAGCAGCTAGAGCGAGTAAAGAACACCAAGCACAAGCCAGAGGGATGGAGATGTGGAAGGATGGCCATAAGCAACACCCAAGGGAGACCCTCACTGAACTATTCCAGGAGGTTCTTTTCTGCTGCGTAATCGCATGCCCCTTGAAAACATCTCGGGATGGCTGGTGCTCTGTGACAGAGTGTGTGACGGGAGCTCGCTCCTCACCAGGTTATCTGATGAGAGGAGCTGGTAGCAAAGACTGTGTTGAAATCCTGCTGGGAAACAGGCTCAGGACTGCTGCAGTGCCAGCTGCAACAAGTAGATAAATTTGTGTTATAACTTTGCATTCCCGGTGTGTGAAGTTTTGAGCCGCTATTTTCGGGAAGCACCAGGCGGCTCAGGCTGCCATAAAGCTCCTAAGAGGGTGCATTTCCAGCTCATGCTCCGCTGATGGGGATGCAGCTGGATGTTCCCAGTTTAAGCCAGGTGAAAAGAATTCTCTCAGATTTTGTTGAAAAGAAATAGTAATAATGGACTGGAAATCAAGAGTACTAAGTGTTATTGACTCACAAAAAGTTATCACTTCAGGAGCTAAGTATTACTGTAGAATTAGACCCTATATCAAGAGGTTATTCTCTGTATCAAGGCTTGCTGGCTGTTCCTGCCTGGACAATTGAATACAGTTCAAGTTAAGCCACATAGATAGCCAGCAAGTGGAATGTTACCTTCTTTTTTTCCAAATCCTAAACCACTTTTGGTTTGTGAATTTGATTTATTAAGCCATTCTTCTTATTTAAATATCATCAAGCTGTAATTATTTGTGTGTCACTTCTAATTTGAATTTTTAAATCCATGTTCATATGGAATATTCCTTATAAAAAGATAAATATAATAGCACAGTTTCTTTCAGCAGACAAAGCCTCTGATAAACAAACTAGTGAGAGGTTCTGTTACGGAGCTAAACTGAAACACCAGCTTGGCTGTAAAGGGGTTTTTTTAGAGACTTTTGCTTCACCCTTTATGATTTGTGATCTGTATCATTCTATAAATATAATAAACCCAAGAGGAGCCCTGGCTATTGCCTTGGCATTACTTCATGTGGCAGCTGCACCCCATGTCTCAGGCTGAGCAATTCTTTATTATCCTGAAACATCCTTCCTTCTTGGCTTCTGCAGTTAGCCTAGCATGGCTGAGCTGGTTAAAATCACCTTGCCATTTGACCTTTTTCCTCAGGACTTCCTGACAGATTTGGTGATGGCTGAGGTAGATCGTTGTGCAGAACATGATGTCTTGATCTTCAGGGAGAACACACTGGCTACCAAAGCTATTGAGGAATACCTCAAGCTGGTAGGACAGAAATACCTCCAGGATGCACTGGGTAAGAAACTGCCTGTCTGCAGGGCAAGGGCTGACCCCGAACTGTGTCTGCAGCATGGCTGCAGCTGGGAATGTGGGGTGGGAAGGAACTGCCTCAGCACTCAGCCTGGCTGTCTCATACACAGACAGCACACTGGCTTGCCCTCTATGCCCTTCCTGCACATGGAGAAGGGAGCTCTTTGGTCCCTGCAGGAGTAGCACCCTGGGCAGGGCAAGCTTGATTTGATGGAGCTGAGTCCCTCTTCAAGTTTGTATTACCATGTTGTGTTGCTCTGTTTTTCTGGATAACTTCCTTTAGTGTCTCGAGCATGGTGAAGAGGTGTAGATCACTGCAGTTTCTTTGTGCCAGTGGTGGTTGTTCGATCGGATATACAAACGGGCTTTAAAAAGGGGTTTTGACACATAGTCCTTGGAGAGACAAGGCCAGGGAGCGAGGTTGCAAGGCTGCCGAGCATCCCAGGGCAGGGATCAAGATGCATCCTGTCTGGGAAGCCTCTTGCCTGTGTTTATCCCGAGTGCTCATTAGTCACTGACTCATTAAAACTGCCTGGCCATCCTGAGATCTCCTGCTCCATTCTCCCCACGGGGTCTTCATGCCCACTGTTATGTGCCAGGGTGAACCCTGATAATTTTGTTATTGTCCCCCTCCACCAAAAGGTTCTGCTCTAGTCATCAGCCACAGCCTTGGGTATTCCTGACCACACAAGGATAGCAGTAAAGGGGACCAAACCCAGGCTCGCTGTCCTCTGCAGACACACCAGGGTTGGGTTTTAGCAACTCCGCACAATCCTCCTTATCCACAATTGCACAGTGAGCCACCCACCCCCCGTCGTTTCTGGGATGAAGAAAGCTTTGGAAATTGATACAAGAGAAACAAGATCAGGCCAAAGCCAAGTCCCACACCACATCCTTTCACAGAAAGAAAAAAAAGCCAAGCAGCTTGCTTTCCCAGCAGTCTCACTTGTCCTCAGCAGTCCCAGACGCTGGCAAGGCATCAAGGAGATAGCTGGCTAAATTACTGCTCCGAGGGTCAGCGTAGTCAGCTCTGTGATTATATCCAGTTTGGCCGTTTCTGAAGTGTAATGAGCCTCTTCTGGTAGCCTTATTCTCCTGAGTGGACCCGCTGAGCGTAAGTCAGAGCCGTAGGCTCTCACCTGGTCCGGAGAAACGAGCAGCCTGGTACTTTGTGCTGTGCTTCCCAGCAGGCTGAACATCAGCTGCGGGACCACTCCATTACAGCTGGCTGCAAGCTCCTTAATGTGCAGTAATTGCATAAAATATTTTAACATTAATGACTTCTAATACATCATTTAGTGCTGAGTGATAAGATGGTAAATCATAGGCAGGAGAGATGGAAAATGCCCCTAAGGTCGTCCAGCTTGTCTATAGCTCAGGACAGTGTTGCTCGTGACAATATCCCCATCTAATTCTTTGTCAGGTTTTAAATGTCTTTTTACTCAGCTGCCCTGTTCTTTGAAAGGATTGACAACACTGTGGTTGGTGTGTCAGATGTCACATGGCATGTCTGTAAGGGAATCTTATATTTGATTATAGCAGGGTCTTGTGGGCCACAAAGGGTAAGTTTCAAATATGTTTGAGGTTAAAAAATCTTATCCAGTAAACAGGAGTTAAAACAGAATTGGCTCAACAAAAGTGATGTTCTGCAAATAACAGATTTAGATGCCCTCAGCAGAAATGTTTTGGACCTCGTCACAAAAAAAAAAAAAAGACGTTAAGAAAATGTGGTGCCTGCTTTGCTTGCAACAACACCAAGCTGAGATTTGGGGAGGGGCTGAGAGGTGTTTAAGGGGTTTTAGGAAAGCAAAGGCTAAAAACAACCCCCTTTTGCACAAACAAGCCTTGTGTTAGCTCAGAGCCAGCGAGATCATCTGAGGAGATGAACTTGAAAGACACTGAATCATTAAGCCAATGAATAAAGGGTTTTTCCTAGTGAACACCCAACAGTTTAAAAATCACTTGGAATGCCTGCATATAGAGGAGGGAAACCAGTGAGCAGTTCGTTCCAGTCTGTCAGACAAAGGCAGCTTCATGTGGTTTGTATGTGAGCAGTTTCTGTGGTGATGCTGGAAGGGAAGGGTGACAGAAATGCTGAGGAGCTTGAAAGATGCAGGCCATAAAAACACTGTATGGTGTTGATGTAAGAGGTTGAGAAAATTATCAGCATCTAGCTAGTGCTTGGGTATTACTCTTATTCAAGAGCAAGGTGACACTTTTTAAAATTAAAAAAAAAAGGCAGATTTAGAAATAATATAAATAAATATCATTGCCAGTGCATTTCCTGGGGAAATTATGAAGACAAATAGCACTCAGCTTCATTCCTAAGACTGTGGATAATTTCATAGTTGATAACACAGTTTGAATACCAAGTCAAATCCTCCTCTCCAGGCCACGAGTTAAGTGCCTGCAGGGTTGGTAAGCAAAGCCATCCTGGTTTTGCACCTGTGCTTGGGGACAGTGAGGGCATGGGAGGCTGAAGCATCAGAGCCCAGGCTGTGCTCTGTTGGGAAAGGGCTGGGAGGAGTCGTGTCCCCAACATCTGGTGTCTGGAGGCTGTACTGCAGACACCCAGAGCAGGACAGGCAGTTGCCAGGGAAAGACGTAAGCAGGATTTAAAGGTGTGTCAAGTAGGCTTTTCCTGTAACTACCCTGGTTTCTCATCCTCTTCCCTTTTTCCAGGGGAGTTTATCAAGGCTGTGTATGAGTCAGATGAAAACTGTGAAGCTGATCCCAGCAGGTGTTCACAGAGTGAATTAGCAGATCATCAGTGCAACCTGAAAATGTGTTGTGAGCTGGTCTTCTGCAAGATTATCAATTCTTACTGGTAAGGCATCTTCCTTCCCTGCCGTTGTCCCCATTTGCTCGGAGGTGCCCGTTCCCGTTCCTCCTCTGAGGGTGAGAGAGCAGCAGAGGTACAGGGGAGGAGCACAGACCCATCCACCTTATCTTCCCAGGCTGCCCTTGTCCCCTTCCCTCACTGCCTTCCTGCATGTGACTCCAGACTGCAGGGGGACCTTGTGCCTGGACTGAGGGGTCCCAGCCCGCAAACCACACCTGTGGGGGCTTCTGCCCCAATCCTCTCCCAAGGGAACCCATACTGAGTGTGCCTGGATAAGGAGGCAATAAAGTGAGAAGATAACAGCTTAGCTTGGACTTGGCATATAAAGCTGCTCGTTCTGATGTGTACAGAAAACCTTTAGACCCTTCAGATGTGTGGAATTCAACAGGACATCACGGGGAGGAAGCACTGGCAGAGAGATTTCTATTAATCTCTGTTTCTGAGTAGCAGTGGAAGAAAAGGGGCCTTTTTGCTTTGGCACAAAGCACAGGCACAGTATTGAGAGCTTAACAAGCAAGGTAAAACTGTCAGATATGGAGATGAGTTCAGTTTGGCTCGGCTTGTTTTCAGTGTTCTAACACCCTGTTTGCTCCGGGGTAGCAATGGATAAGTAGTTCTTAGCTTGCAAATCAGCGTGTCTGGAAATGGCTTCACTTAACACACATGAACAAGGGCTGTTTTAAAGACTATTTAAGTGTCACCGGATTAAATGGGGATCTATGAATAGATGCCTAATGACATTACCTAGCCTAGAGAGAGAGAAAAAAGGGAGGTAAAAAAAGAGCTGATGTTTTCTCACAGATAAGTATTTCAGGTGACTGATCGCCAGTTCAACTTGCCAGTGCAATTTTACTTCCCTTTTCTTTTGCTTTCCAGCGTGTTCCCTCGTGAGCTGAAGGAGGTGTTTGCATCTTGGAAGCAGCAGTGCCTGAACAGGGGCAAGCAGGACATCAGTGAACGCCTGATCAGTGCCTCTCTCTTCCTGCGCTTCCTGTGCCCTGCCATCATGTCTCCCAGCCTCTTCAACCTCATGCAGGAATATCCCGATGACCAGACCTCTCGCACGCTCACCCTCATTGCTAAAGTCATCCAGAACCTCGCCAACTTTGCCAAGTAGGTGCTGCCAGTGGAACTGAAACCTGTGGCGCGCAAGGAGAGCCCCAATTCCTGGTTGTGCTCACAGGCAGCTGATCCCCTGGCAACCTGAAACCAGCTTTAGGAAAGGAGGAGTCTTCTCACTTAGATGTGAACACTGTTCCCCTCGAGACAGCTCAGATAAATTCTCCGTCTTGCATGCAGATTGGAGCTGTGCTGAATTCTGTGTAGGGGACACAGTATAAAGCCAAGAAGAGTCATGCACTAGCATGTTGGTGTCTGTGCTGTTTCAGAAGGAAAGAAGCCTGTTCCCATCAAGGATCATGATTTTCATGCTCTCTCCCTCCAAAATTCCCAGCTGAATGATACAAAGGGCATGGCACATCTACTTGGGAGGAGAGAAAGAATATTGGTGGGAGGGAGGGGGGAGAGATGTAATTTGTAATATAAACGGTGAAGTAGTAGTATTTCAGTAAGTACAAGAAAGCAGTGAACTTCTTAAATTGTCCATGTGGGGTTTTTTCCTCCAAGACTTCAAATTCTTCTGATTTTGAAATTTCTTTTTTTCTTGAAAATGCTCCAAATCTTCAGAAAGGCAGGTCTAAAGTAAAGTGTTTAAATAATCGTCTGTAAGCACTTGTACTCTGTATTTTGTGTGGAGGTTATTGACTGGGTTTCCCCCCACCTCCCTTTCCTGCAGGTTTGGTATTAAGGAAGAGTACATGGCCTTCATGAATGAATTTCTGGAACATGAGTGGGGAGGAATGCAGCGTTTTCTGAAGGAGCTCTCTAATCCAGATACCATCTCGAACATGCCTGGATACGACGGCTACATCGACCTGGGCAAAGAGCTCTCCGTGCTGCATTCCCTCCTGTGGGAGGTTGTGTCCCAGCTTGACAAGGTAAAGCTGTTTGGGGGCCCGGGAGGGTGAATCCGGGGACGGTACCGTAGCAACAGCAAACACTAGGGAATATCAAGGGAAGCCAGGAGCTCTGGAGGGGAATGTTTGATAGTGGTATTTCACAACTCGCGTGATTCCGGATCAAGGCCTGCAGCAGGGCGTGTGAGGTGGCTGGGCTTCAGCAGCAGTGCAAACACTTTGCGGAGCCTTTAGGAAGGTCAGGTGCTGAAGGCATTGCTGAAAAGCACTCCTGGAATTCCCCGGGCAGCCGGTCCTTGCTCTGAAGTGAGCTGGAGGAGGAGGGCATTCGGACAGGAAAAGGCTGCGTTGCTGTGCCCTTTTGGTGCTAAGGGAGGTGCTTTGCTGCACGCCAGGCCCTTCCCCAGTTCCGATGGAGGAATGATATGGCCCTGCGGAGCTGTTCTCATCAACAACCCGATCCAAAGCCTGCTGAGATGGTCTCATTTCCGTAGTCTTTGATTCTGGCATACAAGGAATGCCGTGTAAAGAGCTGGATCTGCTCCGAGCGCCGTCCTGTAGCAAACACGGTGCCTCTGCTGTGCTCTGTGCTGAGCTCGCACGCAGTGCCCGGGTCTGTCCTTCCGATCCCAGCAGACACCGCCAACAATGAACACGGCTTCCATTTAGCTACAGAAGGAAGAGAGGCAGAACTTTGTTCTTCCTTAGCTATGTGGGTTTGCAGGAACCAAAATCATTAAAACCTTTGATAGCAAAGGTGGTTGATAAGGCGCAGAAAAGCTGAACTGTGAGTCTGGTTTTTTTGTCAACTGTTTGGAAGTGTTCCATACTTCAATTTTTAGAGGTGCATTATTTTGTCCATATTCCATGTATATATTACTCTTTCCTTTGAAACTGGAGAGGTAAGGCGGATAGCAATGCTCTCCATTTTTATGGCATTAGGGTCTGCCAAAGTAGTGATTGGTTGAGTATCTATTTTTTCACAGTACATTACTTAAAAGAGAAAACAAAAAACTGAGCTTGTTGCATCAGAGTAAATTGAAATGTCCTTGACTCAAGTAGACAGTCTGTATATTAATCTTGGTTTCATAACAAGTTATAATCTTGTTTTTTAATTTGCCTCATACATGTACACAGTGTGTATTCCAAATGTATGGATCTGCACTGTCCTTTCTGTAGGTTAGATGTATGGATCTATCTTAGCAGGCCCTTGGGAGCTGCTGCAGCGGTTTCCTAGAAAGAGAATTAAGGGGTAAAGTTACATGCATTATGGCTGCACTGGGGGGAGTGAATGGGAAATAATGAGCGGAGCCACCTTGGAGGTTTGAATAGCCACAGTGCTGTGTGAAAGTGTCTGTAAAGAGACCTTTCTCTGGAGCCAAACTGGCTGAATACCTGCTTATGGGGGAAATAAGGGTATTTTTGAAAAGAACATTGCTTTTGTAGCAGAATCTTAATTTTTTAATAAATCTACAGCTCCTTCACGTGCTTCCTGCAGTCCCAGGAGCCTGAGATGCCCTGTAGCTGATCTCCCCACAGTGGCCCAAAGGGGTGAGAAGGCAGGGCCTGGAGCAGCAGCCTCCCTTGCTGCTGAAGGCCAGCTGCTCTTACCCTCAGCCCGGCCAGCACTGAGCTAAGCTGTAACTGGAGCCACACATTTCACCCCATGCTGAGGGGTGACACTGGGATAAGGCTCACTGATGCTCTCGTGCAGTTATTGTTCATGTCTGGGTAGGGAAGAATGGCTTCATGGTTGATAACAGTGCGAAAGGAGATGGCATCCGTGTAGGATACCAAAAGTGAAAGGCTTATGAAATGAAAACCTTCCCTTTTCCCACCACCCTCAACCCCTGCAATCCCCTCATGATCCCCCTCATCTGTTGGCATGCAATTCCTTTACCACATGACATCCTTTGCCTGGAAAGTTCCCCCCACTGGCTGGATCTGTAGCCTTTGAATGCCCTTCAATGAGCAGATGCCGTAGTTTTCACTTTGACCTCACCCCCTGGGACTCAGTGTGCTTTGCATGATAGTTTTGCATTGGAATGGCAGTAGTTTTGTTTTATTGAGCATGATTTTTATTTTTGGGGGTCAATCCTAATTTCTTTTCTATTTCCTTTTCTTTCCTCAATGTCTGCTGCACCCCGTTTCGTCTCCTCCATCCATCTCGTCGCCGTCGTTGCGCTGCTCCATAACACTGCATTACGATCCCGGCACACCCGCACACAACCACCCACCCTCCTTCCTTCCACTCCATCCCTCCGCCTCTGTGCATCGTTACCAAAAAAAACCCTGGCGGATGTCGTGGTGCTTGTATCCAATTAGGGTGAAAATTCCTTCCTACAGGCAACCGTGGCAAAACTGGGACCTCTTCCTCGTATTCTTGCGGATATCACAAAATCCATGACCAGCCCCACACCCACGCAGCAGCAGCTGAAGCGTTTCACGGAGCACAGCTCCAGCCCAAACGTTGCTGGAAGTCTCTCCTCGGGACTTCAGAAGATAACTGAGGACCCCACCGATGGGTACGTGCCAGCCAGGGCTCGAGGGCAGCTGTGGGCTTGTTAAAGCTGTGAAGAGCTGGAGCTAGATGATGTTCGAGGTCCCCTTCCAGCCCAAACCATTCTGTGATTCCAAGGGCTGAGGGCTTCATCACCTGAGCTGGCTGCCCAGCCCCGCTGTGGAAAGGGGAGCTCGGGCCTCTCTCAGGGGGATACACCACCCCAGGAAGAGATGCACAGAGTGGCACTGGGGACCTGGAGCTTTGGACTCACCCAGGACTCAACCACGTCTCTGAGTGTCAGTGATTTTAATCACAGAGCTGATTAAAAACCAGTTCTGTGATTTCCTGCCAGTCTGAGTGCACGGTCAGCCATAGTGTTTCCTTCTGGCCATCGGGCTGCTAATGGAAAAGCTGAGCTCTAGGTGAAACGTATTACCTGTGGCACAGCAAAAATAGTCCCTCCCGTGTTTAGTGCAGTGTTTCTCACACTGTAGCGGCCGTTCAGCTGGAGCTGTGACACGGCACAGCTGCCAAAGGGCTCTGCTACTGCGGGCCCAGAGCAGTGCCTGCGTGCCAGGTACAAGGGCCAGTTTTCTCCTGTGGAATTCTCTGCCCTCTGAGTTCACATCCAGCTCTGCAGGAGCCTTCACACAACTCCTGCTGAATTTTAAGACCTCCATAATATACAGACCTATAGAATTATTAAGGTTGGAGCAGCCCTCTAAGAGTATGATGTCCAACCATTCACCCAGCACTGCCAAGGCCACTACTAAACCATGACCTCCTGTGCCACATCTACACACCTTTTAAATCCTTCAGGCATGGTGACTCCACCACTGCCTGGGCAGCCTGAGCCAGTGTTGACAATCCTTTGGGTGAAGGAATTTTTCCTAATAACCAATTTAAACCTTCCCTGGCACAATTTGGGGCAATTTCCTTTTGTCCCATCTCTTGTTACATAGCGGCAAAGGGTTAAATGGCATCTGAAGTTTTGCAAGAGACAGAATTGACCAAGGTGGGAGGATTTAGTGGGAATGGTTTAGATTTCACCTGTGAAAAAAAATAAAGATGAAGGACTTCTTGAATCAAACACAATTCTCCAAGATAAGTGGTAATTAAGGGAGCGTGTGTTCTGACTTGTACACAAAGAGCTCATAAAAGGAAGTCTGGCTCCTTGAAGCTTTCAGTGGGGGAGAGGTTAAGTGAGGTAGAAAGACTTCTCTGGGACAGATCTCTTGGGGTCTTGGCTGCTCAAAAATTAACCAAATTCCTTTCCACTCCACAGTGACATAAATAAGATGAAGTCTCCAACCCAGGAAAATGTAGATGGACATTTTAGGGGCAAGACCTTACTGCTGGTTCAGCAGGCATCCACCCAGAGCATGACTTGCTCAGATAAGGATGAGAAGGTAAGTGTCTTGCCCAATGGACGTAGCATCTCCCTCATGGACCTGCAGGACCCTCACACGGCTCACAGTGACACTATTTCCATGATGCACGACGTGCCTTTGCGCCTGGCGGGCAGCCAGCTCTCCGTCACCCAGGTGGCCAGCATCAAACAGCTGTGGGACACCCAGAGCACCCCCCAGAGCGCTCCCCAGGTCCGGAGGCCGCTGCACCCGGCATGGAACCAACAGGGCAGCCTCCGGCCTCTCTCATTCCAGAACCCGGTTTACCAGCTCAACAACCCCAGCACCCCCACGGCCAAGGCCTCTGTGGACTCCAGCCCGGAGGACCTGAGCACTGCCAGCTCCCGGAGCCGCAGCAACAGTGAGGACTTCAAACCCAGCGGGCGCAGCAACAGCAGCCTGGAGGACCCTGCCAAGCGCAGCTCGCAGAGCGAGGACTCGGCACGGCGCCCCGCGGGCCCCGACAAGCACGTGCCGGTGGTGCTGCCGCGCCAGAACAGCAGCAGCCAGGCACAGATCCGCAAGATGGACCAAGCCGTGCTGGGCACCAGGGCCAAAACGCTGCACACGCTGACGCACAGCCCGTCCCTGCGCAGCACAGGCAGCGTGTCCGGAGCCTCGGGGGCCATGGGCATTGAGCCCATCCAGAACGGGAACCGCTCCCGGCACCAGTCCTCGTCCTCCAGGGAGAGCCCGGTGCCCAAGGTGCGGGCAATTCAGCGGCAGCAAACGCAGCAGGTAAGGAAATCCTGTCCTCAGCCTCTGCTTTGGTGTGCAGCCCATGGCGCCTGGGCCTCCAAAGCTTTCTTGACCTCGAAGCTGAGCTGAATCGAGAGCAGCAGCACTTACGCCAGGGCCAGTAGCAAGTGTAAGGAATAGTCGTGCTTGTCACCCTCGCAAGCTTGGCCAGACACCTTATCTGTGCCACTGGAATGCTTTTGTACTAAATTTAAAAGAAAGAACTGTTTTCCATTTGCTAAGGTAGCAGCAAACCTGCTGAAAGAAACAGAACTGGAAAATTTCCCTGAATACAAAGTAAAAAACCCAGGAGCAGCTTTGTTCCAAATGGTAGTTCAGATCACCACGTGAGACTGCGTTTGCCCTGTGGTGCTAATTTAAAAGCAAAGCTACCTTGAAACAGGGAAATGAACAAAGATAAAACATCACAGAATAACTGCTGCCAAAATAACAGATAAGCACAGTTGTCTAAAGCGTGGAGAAATCCATATTTCACCATGATGAAGCAATCTCTTGCTGGTCCTCAAATAAGTGCTGCTTTTTCATTAATCATCCCAAACTATGAATAATGCAAATTTTTTTCTGGAAAGGAGTGCTTATATCTACCGACTCCTAATGCACTTTATCAGTTGTTCATAGGCAACTATAAATCAAGCTTTTCCTGTCAAAAAGCCAACATTCCTTTATCTTTTTTAAAAAAAAAAATAATAATCCTGTTGTGATTTGCTGTGTATGAAATATTTTCTTAAATTAGTTTAATTTTCAAGAGAAGGTGAATATTTTGGTGCTTGGCACTACAGTGAAGGTAGAAAACGTGATCTGCAGGTCTGAGGTTTTGCAGGGGAAGGCTTTGGGCTGTGAGGTGACACTGGCAGAACAAACTCTGCTCTGCCCATGGTTTTCTTGGTGTTCCCTGCCAGTGGAGCTTTTTTGGCAAGCTCCTGGATGTTACAGGAAAAGCTGGGTGATGCGCGGGAACACGGGAGCAATCAGGGCTTCAGAACTACTTTGATACCTCAAGTTGATTGAAGTATGAGACCAGAAACACTGAATCACAAACCAAAGCTTCACATGCCAAGTTAGTAATACCCAAAGAAGTAACTGTTTATTATTTGAAGTGTGTGTGTGTGTGTCCTCCTGCAGAGTGTGTTTTCCACTGGGCCATGGCGGCATGGCTGGGTGAAGGGTGTTCGTGGAGTACAACCAGGCCTTCTGTGGTGCTGGTAGGACATTTTCAGGCCAGTGACAAGGGTAAATGTGAAGGGGATGTGCATCCACTTGTGTTCCCACCATACTTTCTATACTAATTGTTTCCACTGGATTCATTAGGGTACTTGCTCCTGCTTTATTCAGAAAAATCAATTTGTTCTCTCCTTCCCCACACCCATGAACAACGTCTTGAACGGTGCCAAAGCAAGTGGCCAACATTTTTTTCAAGGCAAATTCCATTGCATCCTTTTAATTGCAAATCTTGTTGTGGAATTCTGTTCTTATTTTAAAAAGAGAAGAGAAAAGAGAAGTTGGGCATGTTCTTTCTGGGCATGTTTTGTGGGCGTTATAATTATTAGACTCTGTTCTCTACAAGTCCCATTTGTTTCTGAATATAGAGCTGGGCCCTTTGTTTGCTGGGAGAGGTCACTTTTTGCCTTCCATTTCCATTTAGGAGGTAGGTGGGAACAGAAGTGTCAGTGTGTTCCTCTGGAAGAGAGGAAAAGAGGGGGATTAATACATGATTCTAGCAGACTAATTCTTTTGTTTTGCCCTTTATTAGAGAATAACTTGTAACCCATTGGCATGTGTGACTTGCCATCCGCTGGGTCTGTGTCAGCTCTCAGAACGTGGCTGCTGGAAACCTGCTGTCCTGCACTTGGAAGGTTGTTTGGCCAGGTCTGCTGCTGCTCAGCAGTCTGGTGCAGGGCTGGGGATGTACTCCTAGTCACCTTTCTGCTGTCTGAGTCCTCCGTGGCTCCAGGGCATGGTGACAGGGCTCATCCGTCGCTGCTCCCGATTTCCCCAGCAATTCACAGCCATGCACAGTCCATGGTCTCCCTGGTTCTGGCTGCCTGACAGCAAATGCCATCAAAAAAATCTGAATTAAGGATCTTTGCCAGGCTGCCACACTACACCTAAAGGGCTATTAGCTTTTTTGCTGTGTGTCGTGTAAAGACTTCCTTCTAGGGAAAAGGCCTTTGCCTAAATCCAGAGGTTTTTGCGTAATTCCTGTGCATTTTCTTTGTCTTTACATTTTTGCTGAGGCTTCTTCCTGTGCTGGAGTGTCCATGGCTGCTCAGGACATGTGAGCTGTGGGAGCAGATCCAGCACCCGCCAGCCCTGTCCTCCTGAGCAGGAAAAACACAGCAGGAGGGTGACATGATCCCTGACTCCTAAAGAAGCTGTGCCTCCTCCGTGGAGACCTCCTGGCTGGGACTGGGACTTCAGAGTCCCCAGCCAGGGAGCACTGTGCACTTGGGTGCACTACGGGGCCAGGCAGGGAGCTGAAGAGCTGCCTGAGCACAAAAAGAAGCTGCAGTTGGGGAGAAGTTGATCTTTTGCATTTCTCAAAAACATAAGACAGCATTGCTCTTTCAGGGGTAATTATGCTAATTCCCGTGCTTATAAACTTGTCTTTGTCTGTGAAAATTGCTTGGAATTTGTAGCAAACCATGTTTTCCCCAGCCAGGCAGAGAGTTGCTTGTTTCTTTTCTTGGCTCCCTTTCTGGATTCCCTTAAAGAGGAGCAAGAGCCTCCAAGGAGGTTGGACAGTTCTCCCAGTCAGCCCAGCCGGCCCTGGCAGGGCGGGTACGCTGCAGTGGGCTCTCCAAACCTGGCAGGCACTGTCATGATTGTGCCACGTTCAAGTCCTGCCATGCTGTCCTGGATCCAGGCTGTGCAGTCCCGTGCTCCACTGTGGTCTGTCCCAGCCTGGCTGAGGAAGCTGCTCCCAAGTTCAGCTCCTCAGCACTCCAGGGAAACCAACCAGTGTCACCTGAGCAGGCTGCGAGCAGAGCTTTGTCACTGTGTTTTCTCTGTGCAAGACGTGGCAGGGTGAGAAAGCCTTGCTGACAGTGTGCAAAGGGGAGAGGTGGAGGTGAACAGGTTTGGGAAACAAGAGCTTTTCCAGAGAGAAGCTCACTTTGAGAAGAAGAAAAATTTCTAAAGTGCATTGGTTTTAGAGGGATTTAGGTAGGTGCTGTAGGTCCCAAGTCAAGGGAGGTTGGAGTATCCCTACAGGAGATATTTTGAGGATCCTTTGAGGCTGACAGATTCATGGGTATCTTTCTCCTCCAACTGGACTGGATTTCAGAGCTGGTTTGTGTGCAGTTTCTGTGGAGAACGCTGACAGGTGCCTCTGCCCCAGGTACAGTCGCCAGTGGACTCGGCCACGCTGTCGCCGGTGGAGAGGACGGCTGCGTGGGTGTTCAACAACGGGCAGTACGAGGATACCAAGAAGGACCTGACTCAGAACCTGGACGAAGTCAAGCATACTGAGAAGGTAGGTTGGATTCTGTGTGCAGCCAGCTCGGGGGGTGCCACCGGGTCCTGTGCATCCCACAGCACGTCCAGAGGGGCTTTCAGGCCCTGCTGTCACAGTGTCACACATTCCCACACAGGTTCTATTGGTTACAGTGATCATTAACTCCATCAATAAGGAAAATCAGGATTGTTAACCCCACTGAGCATAGCCTAGGACATGCACAGGGACTGTACGGGGCTGCAGCTCAGCCTGTAGCGGCAGTCAGATTTTGTCTTGGACTTCTCCTGAGGCAAATGCCGGTCGCCCAGGTACTGCAGGGTTTCTGAGCTGCCCAGAAATCTTCATGATCTGGTGTTTGAAGTGTATATTTTTTCAGGAGTAGATCCTATTTTTCCAAATGCAGTTACAGCCATATGTTGCTGTGGGGATGGAGGAGTTGTGTAAGAGGTTTGGTATTTTGAGAAGGCAGAGAGGGAGGGGGAGAACATTTAGTGGACAAAGACGCAGAAACATAGGATTGTTAGGAAAGGTGAATGAACCCAGAACAAAGGAATATATTGAGATTCATGGCACTATTGCAGAAATGATTGCCCGCAGAGACAAGAAGAACAAAAGCTCAGCCAAGTAACCTGGCCGGCTCTGGTTTGCAGTGACTGGTTTGCTCTGAACTCCCCAGTGGTTTCATGCCCTGATTGATTAGGTCCTGAAGAGCGAGTTATTTGGGTCCCACACAGGGCTGGTTTGTAAGTCTGGGCAGCCCAGGCCATTTCTGCAGCTGAGCACTGTTAGCAGCATCTGCCTGAGAGTGGCTGGAGTCTGGAGTAAGGAGGGATGTTACCAGTCAGGGCTGAGGAGCCAGGTCAGAGCCCTCTGACTGCTTGAATGGTGCTGAAGAGTGATGTCCTACAGCATGGGGGCAGCTTGATACCCGATGGGAGCCCACGTGCTTCTCCTCTGTGGTTGCCCCCATGTTTGCTTCTCATTCCCTTTACTTCCATCAGCTTATTTTTCATTAAAAAAAACAACAACCCAGCGCTCCCCTGAAAAGCAGCAGAGAATTATAATGATCTGATCTCTTCTTTCTCTCCTTTGCATCTGCTTCCCTCCTGCCTCCTCCACCCACAGTACGAGCATGAAATCGCCAAGCTGAAGGAGCGCCTGCGGGTGTCCAGCCGCCGGCTGGAGGAGTACGAGCGGCGGCTCCTAGTGCAGGAGCAGCAGATGCAGAAGCTGCTGCTGGAGTACAAGTGTCGACTGGAGGACAGTGTGGAGAGACTGCGCAGGCAGCAGGAGGAGAAGGACAACCAGATGAGAAGTGTCATCAGAAGGTGAGGCTTTGGAAAGCTCGGGACAGGGTGGGACAAGCAGCTCCCCTGTTCCACGTGTTCTCTCCATCCTTGGAGCTGAAGAAAGGGGGATGCAGGTGTGGAAACTTGCTTGAGATTGTCAAGAGAGTGAAGGAAAATACTTTGAAATTTTTAACTTGGGTCTCTGTTGTACTTACAACAGAGGTCTTTTTTTTTTTTGTTTGGAATCTGTACTTGAGATTAGTTTTTCAGAGCAGTTGCATTTTTGGCAATGTCCATGCTGAGAATGACAAGGTTGGGCAACTGGGGGTGTCAGATGGAGAGATAAGCTTTCCTGGGAGCAGCAGAATTCTCCTCTTGCAGAGCCAGGAGAAGCAGAGCAGTCAAACCAACAGGCCAGAGTACCTGAAACACTTGGGAGTAGTGTTGAACTGTCCTCATTTGTCCCTCTCTTTGCTCTTCAGAATCATGGCTGTTGAAGAGGAGCTGAAAAGGGACCATGCTGAGATAGAGGCAGTCATTGGTTCAAAGCAGAAAATTATTGATGCGCAGGTAGGTGAAGGGCTCGGGATCTCCCAGAAGCCATGTGTAGAACCCGTTCTTTGCCCCTCTTCCCTGCCCCAGCAGTGTTCTCCATCTCCCAAGCTGTATCGGCCCGTGGTGTCACACATGTCACTTATTGCCTCTGGGAGAGAACTGGGGGCTTTAATTAACACTGTGTGACCTGGGCTTTAAGGCAGCCTGGCAACAAATCCCAGGACTGATCCCTTCTCCAGAACCTTTGCTACTCTGTGAGATCCCAAGGGAGTAAAGGAATAGCAGTGCATTGTGTAGATGTTATTCCAAGTGTGGGCCTGGGACCTGTGGGAAAGCTGTGCCTCACCCCAGCGTAGTTCAGCTGCCATGTGCATGCATCTCAGCTGTGCCAGCAACAGCATGGCTTTGGACCCTGGAGTCCAGGAAAGAGAATGCTGCAACGGAGCATTGTCCTGGGAATGGCACTGTGGCATTTCACCCCACTGGCCGTCCCCGGCAGTCCTGGGGAAATGCCCATTTCCCACAAACCTGCAGCTCCCACCTCGGTCTCCCCGGGCAGCTGTGGGAAGGGGAACCCAGCGGGCAGTGCATGTGGGTGTATCCTGTGGGGTCATTCCAGCTTTTCCTCTGTGTCTGTGCTGATCCCACAACAGAACCTGGGACTGGTTTGTATCTGCCTGCCGTGTTACATTTGTGGTATTTGCATTTGGAGAGACTCTTTCCTGCTTCTGGGCTTTTCAGTAGTTCCAACTGGAAACTTTCCTTAATAAGTTTTTTAGGAATAACCCAAGTTATTCCCTACACAAAGAGTGGTGGTGGGGGTCTCAGCTGAACATGGTTAAAGATGGCATTGGGGTGTTAGAAATATTTGAACTCATGTGGAACTACAGGGTAAATACAAAGCAGCAAAAAGCTGTGTTTTTTGGAGATAGGCACAGTCAGGGCCTCTCGCGGTTACAGACAAGGAATGGCAGCTCATCCAGGCAGCAGCCTGCATTCTGCTGTGGGTGGATGCATTTTTCATCTGCCTCTAGGCGGTGGAAGGGGCACTGAGCAAACACGAGAAGTGATTTTTTGGAGGGGAGAGATTGTGACTGAGTAAGAAACTTGCCTGTTACCTGCGTGTGCCAGGAGGCTCTCAGCCTTGGTGTTGGTTATGGGCTGGCAGGGTGGAGCATGGACCAGTCTGATCCCAGTGTCACCAGCTGGCAGAGGGGACCACTGCTGACTTGTGAGACCTTCAAACCTTCAGGACTGGAAGGGTGTAGTCCTTGATCACACTGCATCAAGTGATGCAGCATTTATCACCAGTGGTGGAAACTTGTGAAAAAACAGGAGTGAAAGGGCAGCATTAATGATTTGGCTCTTTTCCTTGGGCAAGCAAGGTCACTGACAAACCTCAACTGCTTCACTGTCAGGCAGTGCATGGGGGAAGTGCAGTTGTTGCTGTCCTTCCTCGAGTACCTGAGCAGAGGAGGAAACTGATGAAAATTCAGAACAGACTCACCAGGGGAGCCCAGGTGTCTGCTGGGTTCCGTAGCAATCCCTTGAAGTCGTGCTCAGAAGATTTTTAGTCTGCAATTCTTTCAGTGGCCAGAAAAGGAAAGGTCTTTTTTTGTGTGATTCCTCGAGCGGAACTGGAACCCAGCTGAAGTGTTAAAGGCTGCCAGGAGCAGCAGTGACCTGGGCTCCTGTGCTTAGGGATGCCGGCCCGGGACGGTCTGAGGGGTGCAGTGCGGCTCCCAGCACTGCCCCAGCGCACACAGACACGAGCTGCTCGCCTGGCTCTGGAGCCTGGCCCTGGGGCTCTGAGCAGGGACAGGCCTGGCCAGACTCTCTCCTCAGAGCGGCGCAGCTGCAAAGAGAACTGGCCCAGTTGCTATTGCAAGTGACATCTCCGCTGTGTTAAATTACAGGTCATAAATGGGGATGAGATAATTCCAACAGGCAAGTAAACCCAATCGGTTCTCTAGCTGAGCAGTATCCAGTCCTGGCCCAGCACACTGACCTCCTACCCATTCCAGCTCCTCCTGCTCCCTGTGCCCTGAGCGTGTTAGAGACGTGCCTGGTAGATCCAATTTCCCTTTCAGTGAGAAGATGCCTCTACTCACCAAGCTCATGCTTTTAAGATTGACTTTTCCAAGTGTGGATTTCCAGCTGCTTTGCAGACTGGCTCAGTGAGTGCTCAGCAGTGCCTGAAAACACCCAGCCTTTCAGTCTCAACTTTCAGAAAGATTTTTTAGAAATTTTTCAGAAAACGTTTCAGAAGGAAAATTTTCATTTTAAATTTTATGTTCCGAGCGAGATACAGTTGGAGGAGTAGAAGCTGTGCCTCGCTGAGGAGCACATCCCTGCTGAGGCAGTTGTGTTCTGCAGGGTTCCTTTCAGCATGGGAGGAAAGGCCTGTAACGCCTGGGCTCCGTGTCCTCCCTGCTCCCGCCGGCTGGACCGGGATGAGGGCTAAGGCAGGCCTTGTGCCTCCTGCCTCCTCCTCCATTTGCTTTGCACAGAGCTCGGTGTGCTCAGGGCTGTAACAGAAGCAGGACTTAAATTCTGCTTTGTTTTTGCCGCCGGGCACTCACCCCTGTGGGGGAGCCCACTGAGAAAAGCAAACACTGCTGATTAGTGCTGTAGCACGCACTGGTGTTCTGGGATGCAAATCCCAAGGGGCTGTGGTGGCACGTGAGTCTCCTGAGCAGTGGCTGAACTGTTCCTTGATGTTTATGCCTTCTGTGCACCATTTTTCCCTCCATTTTGTTTCTCAATGGGCTGGACCAGGAAGAGTTCCCACATGCAGCTTATTTCAGTCAAGCAAATTTCCCTTCTCAAAGAACAAAAGCCAATCAGCTGGTGGCATGGAGAGCACAGTTACCTTCCTGCTGTCTCTAGCACTGCTTTCTGCAGCTGCATTATTATTTTATTTTTTTTAGGAAAGATGAAAATTGTCATCTCTGATTGTGCAGACAACTCCTTGGTTTGCCTCTCTGGTGCTGTATCCCTCCGCAGATATCCCACTGTTAGCAGGCTGGGTCTGGTGATGGGTTGGGTCAGTTTAGCACACATCCCTGAGCTGTCTGCTCCACATGGAGGCTGGCACGTTCTGTGCAAGGACAATCAACAGGGCACGAGGATTCATGGAGCCTGGGAGCCCCCTGAGCTGGAATGGATCTAGGAGCAGCGTGTTCCATGTTTGTTCTTTGTGTTTGGTCGATGGCATCTCCCCTCCACCCTCAGTGCCCTCTCCCCCTCACCTCCAGTAACCCTGAGCGTTAGCTTTGGCTGCTGCTTCTCTGTGTTGCTGTTGCACCGTCACCGCAGGTTGCCATTATCTGCTTTTTTTATTATTATTTATTTATTTGTTTCAAGCATCCCATGAGTTTACTCTGAGCACACTCCATCCAAAACACAGAGACAATGGTCAATAGATACCACTTGCACTTTTCTCTGCCAGACAAAACCCCCACCACTTTTATTTTCTGCTGCCTGTTTCTGTTTTTCTAACATACTTCTAAAAAGTAATATCGAAATCGGCTACCATTGTTATTAACACCAACACCCTCCCACTCCCCTGTGGCAAAATCCTGCCTCGTTGGAGGCTGGCTGGGTGGAGCCTCCACGCCTGGATCAGTTCCCCGCTGTAACTCGGACTGTCGCCTTCCATCGCACAGAAAGTCCCGGAGGGCCGGAGCAGCCGCAGAGCAGCCCTGGCACCCTGAAAACAGAAAGAGGCAGACAGCCCATCTCGCCAGAGAATGCTGCCCGGCTGCCTCTGCCCGGGGCCGGGCCCAGGACGCTGCCCAGCGAGGGCCGGCTGCGCGCAGAAGCGCTGACGCTGTGTGCTCTTTGCAGGAGAAGCGGATCATGTTCCTGGACATGGCCAACACGAGCCTGATGAGTGCCCTGGGGAAGGTAAAGGAGCGCTACACCATGCACGTCCTGAATGGCAACCCTCCCAAGCTTTCCATCACGGAGAATGGTGAATTTAAGAACAGCAGTTTCTAATTCTGCAGGTGCTGCCAACCACTTCCTTGTAAGAGCAAGACGGAGCAGAGCCAAGACCCCTGACCGTGACTGATTGTTCCACATAGTTCTTCTCTAAAAGGAAAGTTGCATTGTTTGAAGATTGTATTGTTTGAAGATTGTTCTAAAATTGTTTTAGAATTGTATTTTAAAATTTAAAACATTTTAAATTGTTTTAAGATAGTATTGTACATTCAATAAAATTGAAAAAGCAACTCCGAAGGGTGGGCTTTAATTCCCCACTCAGGGCCAGGAGAACCAGGCTCCCCAGAATAAGTCCTTCTGGATCACTGTGTAAATAGAAGGAGCTGTTGGGTTATGTACAGAAAATGCCAATGTAATATACCAAAAGGAAGTGAATACTGTAGATTTTTTAATTATTGCTATTTTTTTTATTATTATTGTGTTGTTGTTGTTGCCGTTGTTGTTGTTGTTTTTCTGTTGTTGAAAGCACTGCAGTCCTGGGAGGAGGAAGAGGGGAGAGTGTGTGCGTGTGTGCTGTGGGTGAGAGAGGGGAGCCGTGGGTGACCCGAGACAGCAACTGGCTGATACAGGACATGAATGGAGTGAAGTGAATTCCATAGGAAAACTCACTGGCTGGGTTTATTCCCCTCTTCCCCAGCTGGTCTTTAGCTGAATGCAAACTTGATAGCAAACGTTTTAGCAAGAGAACTGGCTCTTGCTGTGTCCTGGACCTGCTTTGGATAGGACTCTGTCAAAAAAGTCTTTCTGAAGAAGGTAGAAAGTGGGAGCAGCAAGCTGGATTCCTGGAATTTGCACAGTCAGGCTTCCTGTCAGACAGAGGGAATCTGCAGGATTTTGTGGTAGGATTCTTTCTTTTTTACCCCAGTTCTAATGCAGTTTTATATTTTCTGTTTGGAGAATTTACAGACCTGTAAATACTTTTTTAACAATTTCTAGCCAATCCACACCATACGCCCCGTGCGGCGGGACCCTGGATTCCCTCTCTGCTCTCCATCGGGAACAGCCAGGTTAATCCTCTTGGGAAGGGGCTAACCAAAGGGTGCCCATGCCCAGCACAGGAAATTCCATATGCAAAAGTCCCTTTTTCTAGAGGATTTCTGTATTTTAACGCTTGCTTATTTTCACTACTTCAGCCACTTGCTTAGCCAGCGTAGTTCCAATGAAAGGTGCTTGCTGCACCTTTGTTGAAAGATCTTCCATTTCTGCTGGAACTTTCCTTTCTCTGGATACTTTAAAGGGATTTTTTTATTGAGTTCTGTACACACCAGTTTTTCTTCAGGAGTTTTGACTACACTTTCGTCTCCAGTTCCTTTCAGCTGTTTTTTGTAGAAGCATGATTTCAGACTGCATGTGAATGGGTTATCGTTCCAAAGTGACCTTCTCCTGGGAGACAGTGACATTCACAACCTGTAACAGATGAACAGTAAATGGCTTGATATTGTCAATTTTCATGATTTCATCAAATGCCATAATATTTAATCTGAGAGAGGGTTTATTTTTTAAATCCCAGATTCTGGAGTCTAGTGTGAATTTTTACTTCTGGTTTTTGCTGTGCATTTCTAGCCCCCAAACTCTCACAGTAAATGAAATTATTGCAGCATTGATTGATATTTTTAATTACAGAAATGCTTCTATAACAGCGAGTGTGATTAACCATTCACACATGCTGTGGAAATTGGAAAAGTTTAATTCAATTTGAGACAAAACCGTGAGAGGTCCCTCAGTGTGGGATTGTCTCATGAAAAACACAGGAGTGTCTAAGCCAGTTCCCTGCACATGAATTATTGGCAATACCCAGACCCAAATCTGGCGAGCTGGGATTTAGGATTGGTGCTCGGCTCTTTGGGATCAAAGCTGCTCCGGCTGCTCGGCCGGGACTCGGTGCTGCCAGCAGGGACACACCTGGGGTTGTGCTCTGCATTGCCTCAGCAGTGATTATTTTTCTGTACTTTCCAAACTGTCTTCCAGCTCTAGGTCCTTGCTAACCTCTGATATTTTATTCCTCAAACTGTGCCTTTGAGTTCCTCTTTTCTCCCTTCAGGCATTGCAGCTGTAGCAACTTCTCCAGTTTGTGTTAACCTGTCATGTGAGGGGCTCTTTTACATAAACCCTTCTTGCGGGGTATTTCTGTGGGGTCTGCATGTCCCTGTAGCCATGTACTGTAATTGCACAGCTGTAGCACAGGGGAACGTGTTCCCATCGCGTTTGGGGAGCTGCTCCCTCGTGGCACCGTGCAGGTGATGTGGGTGTGCTGTGGCAGGGGTGTGAGAGCGAGCACCTGTGGGGCTGCGTTGGCAGAACAAGACAGAAGCAGATGTGTCGTTCTAGGAGCGTTTATCCCGGCATTACTTCGGGAAACACTTCCCTGGAGCTCCCCAGTGCTCTGGTAATGTCAGAGGTCACTGGCTGAGCTGTGTGGTTTGGTGCTGAATGCTCTGAGGTGTCCACTTTGGTTTCCGCAGAGAAATGCAGTAGGGGCAGCATTTCAGCCTGGATTTTCAGAGGGGAAATAATCCCTGCCCCAATATCCACCTGCTTTGTTGAGGTCTTTGGTAGCGCATCGTTCTAATCCAGTCCCTTCTCCTGGGTGTTTCTCAAGTTTGTAGAATGCTCATAGGGAAAAGCAGCAGCTCTCTCGCAGCCTGACCTCTCACTCTGGTCTCACAGCTCCTTGCTAGGCTGGTTGTTTCTCTGCTGTTCCCGTTTCCCCCCAAAGGTGCCAAGCGTGCTCCTCCAGCTCCCGCCGCCGAGGAGACGCTGCCTGCGGACCCCGGGGGGGTGAAGGTTGCAGAGTCAGTGCTGCAAGATTGCAGTGGATCTGCTGCAGCACACAACACTGCTCCCGAGTCCCGCAGGCAGCTGTCTCTCCTAGTTTGTTACTGAGCAGCCTCCGAGAAAAATTTTCAGCCGCCTCAAGCTGACAGTATGTGAAAATGCCAGTTTCTATTTTGTCCAGACTGATAAAATCCAAGTGGCACTAAACCACGTGTCTGTTCAGGAGCAGGAGCCCTGCCTGGGCCCGATCACGTTTGGGTTTAGACTCATAGCCAGTGGGTTCTGCAGCAGTGAGGGAGGAAACGGTGCGAGGTGTGATGGGGAGCGTGGCAGACGCTGCCTTTGGGGTCACGCTCTGAGCAAAGGCTTAGGGCTGTGTCTAATGCTGTGCAAGGAGCTGCTGCTCTCACTGGGAAACAGATGAAGTAGTGCAGGAAAAATTGAATAGCCCGGAGGAGGAATACTCGTGTGTTCCTCAGACTGAATAGGAAAGTCACCCCATCCTGGTGTCTCAGTCCGTGCTGGCCACACTGGCACTGTTCTAGGAGGGTTCTTTCCAAACCTCAAAGCCACCTGGGCTTCAGTGCTCAGGAAAAGCTCGTGGCCAGCACAGCAGGGCAGGGAGATGGAGCAGCCTCTGGAGTGTGGCCTCTTGGCAGGTTGTGTGTGGTGTCTGCAGGGTGTGAGGTGAGCAGGGTGATGTGGGACAGGCACTGAGAGGACAGAGGGAGCATGGCCTAGGGGCAGCATCCTGTAAATCCCTGTTCTTTGCAACTCTGAGAATTCAGACCTTTTTTTTAAGGGAAATAGACTTCACATCTAGGAATTACCAGCTATTATTTCCCTGGTATATCAGGAATGGGCAGCTATGCACAAAAGCATGGATGCGTACAGCTACACATTTTGCCACATTCCTCTCCAGTGGCATAACTCAGGCAGGGAATCTACAGGAGCATGGAAAGGGATGTGTGTATTTTCTAGTTAGAGAATATGAGGTGTATCCACTAATAAATTCTTTATCCATCTAATGAATCATCAAAGAAAAGGGGTTTATTTTGTGTTAATGTAATTGCTTTGGGTTGGCTCTGAGTTTTTCCCCCATGACAGATTCATTTCATGTTTTGATGCTTGCATAAACCCACTTTTAACTTGGAAGTCCATGAACTTTACAGCCATGTCCATGGAATGTGTCAGCAATACTTACTTGTGTGTATGAATTCTGCTTGTGTTCTGCAAAAATGTCTGTGTTGTTCCTGGAGAGCAACTCCTGGCCGAGTTGAACCAGGACCTGTATTTCCATCAGTGGTGGGCATGGTCAGCCACAGGTATCCAGCTGAGTCTGCCAGAGGACAAAGGGTTAAATTTAGGGTGATGTTTTTAGGTGTTTCCTTCTCCACAGTAAGTTAACTCCCAGGAGGGTGAGCATGTCCTTACAGATCATGCCTGCCAGGAATCCTACCTGCAAAAATAGATTTTCTGTCTCAAGGGCCTTAATAAGAGTGTTACTACACAGAACTGTTTTACAATGATAGCTCTAAATAATTTATTTTTTATTTCAATAAAGTACACCTTTAAAAAGGAATAAACTTGTTTTTCAAGCCGTATTTTTATGCTTGTAGCACTGGACTGTTTGGTCTCTGAGATCCATTTCTGCATTTCATTGCCTGGGTTTGTTCTAAAGAAGATTTATTTTTGTTCTGTGAATAATTTTTGAAGGTTCTTGTAATATGTACAGATATAGATACATTTGAGGACTTTTATTGATATTCGTACAAAGAATACAAATAAACTCTAACTTTAAACAGTTTGGACTCTGTAAACTCAAGCTGATTTAATATCCCCCTCCTTCTGTGCTCGGGTTGTGCTTGTGTTTGTGTAAATGGAGAGGGTGGAGGGGAAGGAATTCCCATTGTAACGAAATATTTGGGACAGAGCAGCTCGCACCTGGAGCAGCCTGGGCACTCTAGGGCTCCGGGGAGCGGCGGGGTTCATTCCTGCCTCCCGTGCCCGTGCCCTCGGCGCTTCCTGAATCTGGGAATGCCTGGCGTTGTGGAGTGAGAGAGCGACAAGCTGTGGAGACACGGAGAACTGCTCCCTGCTTCTTTTAGCCATGGGGTTTTTTTGCTGAGTGGTGAAAAGAGAGTTCGCCTGCATTAATTAACGTGCTTATTCCCCTCCCGCCAGAGGGGTGGATGTGATCAGCCCAGTTTTCCTGTTCAGTCCATTCCTAGATTACACATTCTCACGCAGCAGCCCAAGCTGCAGAGCTGGAGGCGTGGAGCAGGAGCCCTGCACAAACACCAGTGAGTATGGCACAGGGATAAAGCACTTACAACTGTGGGAAGCTGGGCTTTTCTGTCCCAACCTCAGGTGTTCTATCCTGCAGAGGGCTTTGAATTCCACTTTACTCCACTGTGTAACAGTGTATGCGAATGTGCAAATTCTTCTCCCATTTCCAGCCACTGTGGACAGAGCACATGGGGCTCTGGAGCCTGTCCTGTCACTCTCGCAGTTCACTTGGGAAATTCCTTGGGAGAAGCTCCCCTCCGAGAGTCCTCCTGCCCGCAGGATGCAAGTGTACAGCCTTGAGTGATTTCCAAGGATGTGTGCTGCTGCTTTACGTTAAGCAGCAGCTGCTGCTTAGATCCACTGGCAGATGGAATAGCAATTTGCTTACGCTGAGATATGAGTGTCAGGAGAAGAGAGTCCTCAGTCTTGCTAGGAGCCGTCTCACGTTGCTGTCCTTCACCTTTCTCCTGGTCCCACAGATTAAATATCCTCATGTCTCCAGAAGATGTATTAAATTCCTGCTTTTTGCTGTGAGGGGTAGATCAAATATCCTGATTGTAGGCATGAAACCTGGATACCTGTCGGTTCTTCCTGCAGCCAGAATGAATTCCTTGTCCTTACCCAGCTCCATCCTGCTGATGCAACTGGAAACACGAGTTCTGTGGACCCGAACCCACTTTTCAGGACTCTCCTTAGCCCAGGTCTGTAGCAAAGCAACCTGGGCTGAAATGGAGGAAATTATTACCAATATTGCAGATTCCATGGTGGCTGCCAGGAGCAGGGCACTCAGGATGGATGTTCGCAGCACCCTCCAAGTTTTTCCAGCTTTCACAGTATAATGGGACCCAAGGGCTGTTGTGTCACAAGTGAGGGTGGGGTCACGAGGGACAAATACCCAGTGCTGACCCCAATGAAGGATGATACAGTGATGACAGGATCTCACTCAGAGTGAAACGTAAGCTGCACAGAGATGAGGGACATTTCTCCCCCTCTTGTCGCTGCTGTCCAGGCCTCTGTCGGCAGCAGGATGCAGGCGGTGGGAGCAGTTCCTGCTCTGCTTGGCAAGGAGCGCGTTCTGCCTGCGGGGAGGGAGGAGGAGTCAGAGCTGAGCTGCAGGATGCGCTCACTCGGCCCTTCCCTCCCCTCACGAGAGTCAGACCTGGACCATCCATGCTGGGCCCCACCTGAAACTCCACTATGGATTGTTACTGTCGGAGGGGCTGTTCTGTGGGTTTGCCCTTCCTTCCTTCCCTGGAGGACAAGGCTGGCCCTGCCCTGTCAGGCTGTGACACCCTGAGCATTCCGCAGCTGTGCAGAACATCCTGCTGCAGAGCCAGCAGCCTCTGAAAGGAGGAGCTGCTCTTACCAGGGACACTAACTAGGAATGCCCTGTAAAAAGCAGCTTTCTGAAGGCTTTGAAAAGATGCCGGGTGGGTTTCAGTTCTTATAAGTCAGAGCAGTTACTTTGGCCTCCCAGTTAGCTGAAGTGCCTGGGAGCACACATCCCCTTTGGACGTGGGGCCTTGCCCTTGGGCTTGTTCCTAGGATGTGTCCCGTTTCCCTGGACCTCAGGAGTGGATCCACAGCCTGCGTCTCACAGTTCACAGCTTTGCTCCTGAGTGACACCTCTGTGTGCACTGCTTCCCTCAGCACTTTCAAAGGACTTTCTCCAGGACTCAGGACTTCCCTGGTGGGAAGGCAATGAAAGTGGAGGGCCGGCTTCCCTTTTCCTCAGTACCAGAAGGTAGTGCAAAAATTTGGTTTTTATTGTTTGGATGCTTATTAGGATCAGGAAGGCCTGAAGAATATGGACCTGATAGAGACTGTCATAATTGGGATTAAGTAGAACTGTTCAGATTTTTCTCATTCTTTGGGAAACTGAGTGCCAGCTTCCTGTCACGCCAGGATCTGTGCTCTACTGGGGAGCATTTCGAAAGTCATTGCAGCAGCAACCAGTAAGGCTTAAAAAGTGGATAAAGTACTTACCATCTCCTTTGGGGTTAGCTGAAGGGCAGAGAGATTGGTGCTCCTTCAGTTACATATTTTTTGTCATGCTTTTTGTTTTGTTTGGGTTTTTTGGGGGGGTTTGTTTTGTTTGGTGTTGGGGGTTTTGTTTTTGGTTTTGGGGGTTTTTTTTGAAAGAAATACTCTCCCCATGGGCAGATTCCAGATTGTGGCTTTGGCAAAACAGGGATCTTAAAATGGAAAGTCCATCTGCCCCAACTGCTGACTTGACAACTGTGCTGCTGGAGCCAGCCGGGTGCCCAAAGGGGAAGATGGAAAGGCCGAAGGAGGCCGAAGGAGGCTCTGTTCACAGCGATGCTCTGTTCACTCGTGGCTCAGGAGGTGTTGCGAGAGCTGTGCCCATGTGCCGCTGTTGACAGCTGCTGAGGGGTTTTCCTGAGGGTGTTTGCTGTGGGGATGTGCTCTAGAGAGCCGGCCTCACATCCCCAGTTACTGCTTCAGGGGATTCAGGGCTTCTCCCACCCTGGCCAGGGACAGACGCTCGGTGTCACCATGGGCACCTGGGCCATTCAGGTGAGCAGCAGTGGTTATCCCAGAGATCAGAAATCCTGAGGAAAAGAACCATTTACTGTCAGTAGTGCTGACGGTGGCTTTCCAAGTGCCTTTCAAAACCACTGAAACGACCTCATTGGCCTGGAGCTGCTGGGCCCTGCCTGCAGACTGCAGCCACTGCAGTCCCCAGAGCGCCGGGCGGGTCCCAGCAGAGCGGGGCTGCTGTCCTGTCACCCAGCTCCGGTGGGGAGCACAGCTGCCGCCCTGCCCCAGCCCAGGGCAGGAATGGCTGCAATGCTGCGGGTCAGGAATGAGCTGCTTTGGCAGATTTGTCCTCGGGAAGCAGCCTGGATAGTCCTTGGGTCAAAAATACACAGGCATCTGATTTCAGGATGATTTTAGGATCTGAGTATTTGGCTGGATCTGGATGTGAATATTTGGGCAGGTGTTTCCCTGGAAATTTGGCATGCGGTAAATGGGGGGTGGGTTATTGTCCCACAGTCTCTGGAGCATCAGCACCGGTACTTTGGCTGCTGATCCCATCACCCTCCCCCGGCCCCCAGCACAAAGCAGGATGCAATTAAATAGTTTGAAAATTTTGTAGTGACAATGAAGTTTTTATACCTTCTGGTACAACATTTGCAGTTAACTCTGATCAGGAGTTTGAAGGTGAGATGTGCATCATCCTAAAGAGACCATCCTGGTGGGCTTGTCCAAGTGGTGGCCCAAAGGTCCTTTACCAGCTGATAGAGAACCTGGAGGAGCCCAGCGACCTGGAATCTGCCTCACTTAGAGCTGGCCCCAGCCCAGTGTGTGGCAGGCTGGCTGGCTGCCCTGTGGGAGAGGAGAAAATACAGTGAGTCAGAAGTTTTGGCATTGTTATTTCAACCTACCTGTAGTTCCTCCATGTGGGGATTGGCATTTTCATTGCCAGGGCTCCACAGGGAACCTACAAGTTTTTAATTTCATTTTAGTCTCTTTAATAGCTGTGTGAGTGCTGGGTGAGTACCTACCGCACTGGTGCCCGGTTTTTCCTCATTTCTCACATTCCTGCTGTACTTTTTGGCTTCTAAGGGTCACAGCTATCAGAGGGAGCTCTACTGGAGCAAGTCTGGAATGAATTTGATAAATGATTCCTACACAGGCATGACACGAACACACTCATTGCTACAAGTGTTTCTTTAACCACTGCTCCCTTATCAGCATGAAAAACAAGTATGTGGAGTATCTTGGGCAAATACACTTGTGCAGATGCTGAGAGAGCTACAAGCCTTATCAGCAAACTGATTTGGGGTAACATTTGCAATTCAATCCACTTGGAATTGCTGTCAGTAGAATGCTCATCTTTCCTGAAAGCCTTAGGCCATCCCTGCTGCCTCCAGTCCTGTCTGAGACCACGTCAAAATCTGTTGCTGTGACAATGTCCACGGAGACTTCCCACACATGCTGCCCTCTAATTTGTGTCCTCCTGAAGTACTAGGAATATAAAAAGCAGGACAAAGCAGATGCTGCCCAGCTAAACAACAAATCTCTCCTTCCTACCCACAGGGCTAGGCTGCAATATTTCTCTTACAGACGTGATATTCATAAGGAAAAGTGAGTTGATGATTAATAGCTGTGCAATAATGCACTGATGTAAATAAAAAGCCTGACATGAGGAGTGGACACACAGCAATAGTCACAGGCTTTGCTTGTGTCCATGGGGATGAGCTGGAAAACCATGAGAATTAAAGGCCACAGCAATCCCCGTGCTCACAGAGAGCAGGGCAGCCCTTCTCAGCAGCAGGGCTTCGTGTAGGGGAAACTGTCTGGTAGGAACTGTGGGGAAGGATGTCTCCTGGCCTCTCATGCAGCCGCCACGGAATGCTGTGGTTCCCAGTCACTCTGAACCCGGGTTCTCAAGGAATCAGATCTTAATTCTTGAAGAGGTGGCAATATTTATGTCTGTGGCCGCCACATTTGTATTTCTGAAGGTTCTTCAGCATGGAACCTACTCTCCCATGGCAAATTTTCAACCTAACAAAAAAGATCGAGCACTGAGACTGTGAGTAAAGAACCTCCTGTTCCTGTGAAGGAGGGGTGGTGATAGGGAAGAGCTCCTGTTTGGGAGCTCGGGGCTTTCCCCATGAGGGATATGCAGCAGATTCTGCTACCTCAGCTTTGGACAGATACCAGATAACACATGGAAAGCTGTTGCTTAAACAGAGGTCAGAAGATTACTACCAGACTGGAAGGTAAGAATCTGCCTGGAAAGGAGGGCAGTAAATTGTCGTAAACTGCAGTTCCAAGACCTTGATTAGCATTTATTTATTTTGACCTCAGGATGAACAGCATGGATCTGCTAACAAGACTGTGAAGGATGCAAATTTGGGAGCTAGCTTCAAACATGTGAGGAACAGAGTATCTTGGAAAACTAACTGAATGGTCTGGAATAAAAAGAAGAAGGCTCAGGTGGGGGAAAAGGAAGGAAAGTGCTGAAAGTACAGAGAGTTAGAATACAACTATGTATAGTAATAATACTGTGACTGGCTTTGGATGTAGTAATTAATGATTCACTGTGCAGAAATGCATGAGGGAATCCCACCTGGCCTATCAGCCAGACAGACAGCAGGCATGGAAAGGCTGTTCCACACGCAGCCATGCAAACCATACCGGAGCCGTGGGAGCACTCCCAATTTGCATCTCCTGTGCAGGGATGGAAGTTTGTTACACGTATCAGGGGTTTTCATTTCTCCATGTGCTCCATCAACAGAAATCCTGAGGAGAATGAACTGCTGTCACATGGGCTGGATGCTTTGCTCACTGGAAACAGGGCTAAAAAACAGGCTCGGCTTTTGTGCCCTCTCAGGCAACACTTCGGAGGGTGCTAATTGAACATTTCAGTGTGGTATTCCAAGAGGGCAGGATCCTGTGAGGATTGGCCTTTGTGGCTCCATCCAAAATGTGTGCCAGGCAAGCAGGACAGATCCAGCCCCGAATGAAGGAAGTTTATCTGCATGTGAGGATCTTAATACCATGTTCCCAGCAGAGGCTTTGTGAGGCTTACCTTGGCTTCATGCTGAGCTACTACACGACCACTGACTGACTTCCCCTTGGAATTTGGTGTATTCACTCCCTCCTCGGGCATCCAGTTTGCGAAGAACAGAAAATCAACAGAGACAAAAAACTCGGGATTGTATGGATTGTATGCTGTGAATTGTGGAGGTAAGAAATTAGGTAAGACATGTCCCTTCCCTGGGTGTTTCCTGCTGGTGCGTCTCTCCCGGGTCTGGAGCCAGACGAGCCCCCTGCAGAGCTGGAGGCAGACAGGGATAGTGCTGTAAAATCCCCCGAGCTCAGCTCTGCCTGAAGCATTAGTGGTTTAAAGCACAAATTTATCACAGTCATCAGAGCGTGCAGATTTGTGAGGTGACGTAAGCAAATCCAAAGCGATACTGCGCTGTCCCTGCGCTATCCCTGGGACACACAGCTTGGCTGCCAGGAGCAAAGTCCTGTCTGTTTGGTTCGGGGGAGTACTGGAGAAGCTGTTTTGGTCATGTTTTCTCTGAAACACTAAATGCTTTGGCCAGCCCTTTGCTCCTGGTTTATGGTGGCAGAAACCCAGTCCAGGACACAACGTAAGTGGTGCGAGCCAAGGTACTTAATCCCTGGCACACTCCCCAAAACTTATCCTAGGGAGACAAAATTGGAAGGCCAAGAAGAACTTGGAAATTGCTGCCGTTCAGAACTTGCTGTGTATTATTTGTCCTGTGCCTGCTAGCGCTGGGATCTTCCACAT
The DNA here is from genome assembly GCA_013400735.1 of Pomatostomus ruficeps. Lineage (NCBI taxonomy): Eukaryota > Metazoa > Chordata > Aves > Passeriformes > Timaliidae > Pomatostomus > Pomatostomus ruficeps. The sequence continues at coordinate 158,916 of VYZT01014638.1, read as the reverse complement.
CAATTGCTTCTGCAAATCACACCCCAAACAGACCTGGCCCCCTTCCACGCCATTCTTATTTGAATTCCCTGAAGCACGAGCTCTAACAATTACATCTTTTATATTTGCATACATGTTCTGAATGTTTTTGAGCTGATTTCAAAGGTCAGGCTGAGTGGTGAAGTGCAGGGAATTTAAATAGATCAGTCTACCCCAGAAGCTTGAAGAAGAAGAAATCACTCTGGGCTAGATACTCTAGATACTGTCCTGATACACATCCAAGTGTACTGGCATCATGAAGAGCATTGCACTGAATTGTGAAGTAGTCCAGAAATTGGAAAGAAAAAAAAAACAGCTGATTTTCAGTCCTGTCTTGTCCTCCCACACTGTAATTTCACACAGCACACAGTCTCAGTCACTGTTTTGCAGACACCAGGTAATGCAGACAGGAGATAAGGATCATGTAGCCACACAAGATTTTGGATGCTTATGTTTCTTCCTTAACTCATGGATCTGCAAAATAGGGATGGAAATCTTGCAAAGACAGGAATACCTGCTCCTTTTATCTCTGATTTCAAGGTAGAATGTAGATGTAGAAGTGCTCAGAGTAAATTTAGCTCAATTCTTCTTTTCTGCCACTAAAACGGTTTCAGCATTACAAGATTTTAGCAGGGACAGCGTTGGTTTTCTGCTCCCCAGTTCAGCTTTATGCTTCGGAGTGTCTGTTTTCAAAGATTACTTTTCATGCAATGTCAACCGAGTCAGCATCACTTCTGCTGGCATGTGGAAAGTGTCAGTGGCAGCACTTCCATCCCCTAAAGCTACACTCTTCCTGCTGCCCTGTATCCTATTATCTCTGTGCAGACATTCCTTGTGTTTACCTGCCACGTTCCTGCCCTGCAGGCCACTTTTACAGCAATTCTCCCCAACAGTGCAGCCTTCAGGTGCAGTCTCAGTGCCTGTGGTAATTATGTTTGAAGGTTAATGTTTCATAAAAATATCAAAGCATTTCTGCCCCTCAGCTTATGATTTTGGTAGAAGCCAGAGGTTTTTTCCTCATTTGTTGTGGTCTAACAGTTACATGCTTGGCAGCTGGATGCTTGTTTCTATGCAGGGCTTAATCTAGCTGACAGAACATTATTAAAATATGAACTATGGGTGTGGTAATCTTTTGGAAGGGGCTCTGAAAGGGCTTTTTCTCCCTGAAAATTCCCCTGAGTGCTAGAGCAATATTTGGAGCTGTGGCATCAGGCTGTACTTGGCCAAAGATTTAATGCAAGGCTGCCTGCGGTAGCAGAAGCAACCAGCACTTCTTCCCCTTCTCCCACTCCCCAGGCTGGCAGTGGTAGGTGTGTGCTAGAGCCTCCATGCATTGGCTGCTTCCCTTTCTCCTGCACGGGAAACCAGAGTAGTGCTTTACTCAATGCATTGTACAAGTTGGTGCTGCATAAAAACCAGCTTTATCTGGGATGAGCTGAAAAATTAAATAGCTGCTACAAAATGCTGGGAAATTCTGGTTTTACCAGTTAGATTTTGCGTGGGAGAAGAAAAGATGGCCGCATTTTTTTCATGTTGCTTGTGTATCATTTTCAAGCCTTAGTTGATGAATGTGATGTAGTTTGATAGCTAAACATATCAAACCAGTTTTGTGGTGAAAATATTATTAAAATGAAAATAAATATGGGCCTCTCTACGTAGGTGAGAGAGAACACACAAGGGAATGCTTGAAGTCAATAGGTTTGGAAGCTTTTCAGACTGGAAAAACCCACAGCTTTGCTTACATGCAGCACACATTGGTTAAAATGTATTTCAGCTTTTGCATATGTTTTTGAGTATTTAGCTAAAAATGAGGCACTGCATCTAATTAGAATCTCAAAACTCACAGACAAATGTTACAGGCTGAACACTTTGAAATGTAAATAGAACCATAGTCAAGATACTGATATGGGTGTAATAAAGAGATAAAAATGTGACATGCCTTCTGAAAAGTTGAGGAAGAGCACCTGGGGCAGGTGGGAAGGACCAAAGCAGCAATGAGGAAGAGAATAAAGGGCTCTAACATTTTACACAGGACTTGAGTCTGTCTAATGCAGAACTTGCTCCCCAGAGTCACAAAGAGGCATTTCTGTGCCAGCCCAAAGCACCCTGCATGACAGGGACACTGAGGAGGTTTTGTGGTGGGTAGAGAGATGGTGTTTGCCTGAATCTCACTTGTCACAAATTTGTGCCTTAGAGCCTGAGAGCTGCTGATGTGTATTTGAGCATTAATTAGGTCAGACGTGAACTATTTAATTATTGGCCAACCGACAGAGCTGGAGCTGGCTTTGAATTTCTTGAGGTTCCTGCCATTAAAATTGCAACTTCATTTAGACAGCCGTTCCCTTCTTGAAAATTTGGGCAAGGAAGTCCTTCCTTAAAGGCAATTCTGAGCAATTCTGAAATTTATTTGCAAGAGTTATATCAGCAAGCAGTGCCTCATCAGAGAAATATGAAAAATGGTTAAAAGGCAGGAATAGGAGTTAGAAAAGAGAAGTTTTACATCCTAATCGCTCCCAAAATCACTGCAGAGAGAGACGAGGTCGTGGTGCTAAGCCCAGCCAGCTGGTTATTTGGAAGATGGTGAGTGAAATGTTCGAAATTTGGAAATGCCAAAGAGGATGGTGATGGCTGGTGCGTACAGTCTCAGAGTGACGCTCAATCCCCGGGTTATGCAGGCACAGGGAGCAAGGGAAACGCCGCTCTGGCCTGGAACAGCCCAAGCCGAACGACAGCAGAGCCTCAGCTTAAAAATGCAGTGTGGTGCCCCTGGTCCCAGAGCAGGGGCGGAGGAAAGGTTTGGGAAGCTCCTCACGGCCACAGGGTGGAGCTGGAGCCCTTCGGTGGCTCGGGGGCCGGGCAGGCGCTGCCGCAGCCCCCTCGGAGCGCTCATGGTCCCGCCGAGCGCGTTCCGCGGCCGCGGCAGCGCGGGGGATGCGCCGGGCGCAGCGCGCTCCAACAGACTGCGCTTCTCTGGATCGCCGTGTCACACACCGCCGGGACGTGGGATGGATTTGTAGCACACTCGGTCATGTGAAATCGTCGTTGTCTCTGAGTGCGTGTAATAAAGGCTCTGACCTGAATAAGTGAGGGGGAAACACAGCTGAGAGGAACTTATCGGGGTGAAGAATGTGTATGTTAAACAGTAAGTTTTCTTTGTTTCTCAGTTCGGCTTTTCTGCTCGAAATTATTTAGAGTGACAGCACCGGGTCCATAAAGGACAAGATAAGAGCTTGGATCAGGACAGGCGTAGGGAAAATAGGACTTGTTTTGAAAACAAATTCCAAGCAGATGGGCAGGGCAGCAGGAGGGCAAACGCGGTTGTTCAGATCACTTGGTGCTTATTATTTGTTCTTTGTCCCGTCCTGCTTAGTTGGGCTCCAGGTCCCTGTTTTCCACCTGCAACCAGACGCCCCTTATCTCACTGATTGCTGCTCCGAACTGCCCTTTTCCCACAGCTGGCTCGGGGCAGAGCCTCATCTCCTGACGGCTGGCCACGTGCTGGGGCTGTTTAAGAGCCTTCTGCGCTGCCTGTCCTCACTGCCCCTGTCCTGGAGGGTGGTCGGTGCCCAGCCGAGGTGGCACCGTGGGTGAGTCTCTGTTTCACGTGCCTCCTTGACGAGCAGCTTCCCTAAGTGGGTGTCCGGGTGGTCAGGGGCTCCATTTCATGATCCATGCTGAGTTTAGCTGTGGTGGCTGAACATCTCCATGCCTACAGCCTTGAGAGCAAAACCACCTCCTGTGGGTAGAGCAGAACCTAGCTGGGACTGTGGCTCCAAGCTGTAGCCCTGTGAGGGTCAGCCATGCCAGGAAAAGTTACAGGTGTAGATGTGCTACGGGTGACCAGCCGTGCTTTTGTTACCTCGATTTTGTTCGGGCCATGAAAAGACACACTGCCGACAGCAGTGACCATGGAAGACATTTCCATTGCCCACGGCTGTGACCAGGGGAGGCCTTTTTCTCCTCCCGTACTTGTTACTGCTCTGCTGGAGGCCGCAGTGCCCTTTGTGTGCCAGCAGCAGAGACTGTGCCCTGGCCCACCCCAGGTGAGATTTAAAGTGCTGATGAACGTGGTTACAGCTCATGCATCCGCCTTTGTCCAAAGTGTGAGAGTGCTCACAGATTTCTGGGGCAGCTCCCAGCTGGCAGGTGCTGATGGACACCTGTGAAGCAGAACATCCTGAGTCAGCTCAGGCACAAGTGCTGGATGAGGATGTCTGCCACTGGCCTCGGAGACTGGACAGCTAATCCAGTGGAAAAGCTCTTCCTGTTGGCCACGTTCTAACAGGAGCTGACACTGCTCTGCTGGTACAGGAACAGCTGTGGAAATACTGTGGCATGAAACTATCCCTTGTTTTCACTTTTGAAATACTTCTGGACATTTTCAAGGTGTCTGAAGTTTTCCTGTCAGTCAGCAGCTCCCTGTCAGAGCCCATTACCAGTCCCATCTCCCCTCTCCTCCTCTCTGCTTCTGGGGACACCCATGTCAGAATGAGCACACACGGTGTTCCCCTGCCCCTGAAGGCTTCTGGCTCAGCTGGCACCACTCTTGAACACAGTAAAGGAGTGAAATCCCTGCGTTTGGTCCCTATTTCCCCTGTATGTTTTGTGCTCTACCCTGGGTCACTGCTGATATAATTGGAGTAGACCAACATAATGCATCATTAGGCCATGATATCAAATGCAAGTGTAATACAGCTGATGGATTGAAACTGGTGGAGGGATCTTCTGATACTGTAAAAATGCTGGGATATGAGGGTGGTGATGTGATTGTAATCTTTGCATCTATTCCCTGTCTCAGGTGATGATGAAAAGGGATAATTATTACATTCATTAATAATTTAGGAAGCTAAGCAACAGCACCTGGAAATTAAGTGTCAGTTTTGCAGGATTTTCACAGAATGAATAAGGACGAAAAATAGGTCAGGCACAGTTATACTTTTGTCATTTTGAAGAGGAGAAGGAAATATTTTTAGCAAGAAGAAGATGCTTTCTCTCCTGGCTCTGCAGCACAAGTAGGTGCCTGTAACTGATGAGGTTTCTCACACAGGATTGCTCCAGGTCTGACAGGTTGCTGATGATCTCTTCAAGCACTCGCAGGAGTTGGTCTGTGTGTTCCTGTGCTGGCAGTCTGGCTGTGGGGATTTCAAGGGTCATCTTCATTTTCTCCTTTTGGCTCAGAGGGTTTGTAGTTCCACAGGGCTGTGTTCTGTCATTTCTGAGTCACTTTCCCAAGCAAGCATCTTAAAACACTACCTCTTAAAATTTATTTCTCTGAAAAAGAAAATATGTGAGCAATAGTGACATACTCCCCTCTCTGTGAGACAACGAGGGCATGGTAGTGCTGAGGAGGGCTTGGGCTGATACACAGTTGTACAGGCTGGGACAGATACAGCTCTGAAAAGGGTTGGAGTGCTGTGCTCTGTGCTGTCTGTTCTGCAGCAGCTTTTATCAGTTCTGAAATAGTTCTCTCTTTCAGTTCTTAATTCCCCCATCTCCCTTCAGGCTGGCAGTGTGGATTGTGGGTATTTAGAATTGCTTTCAACAGAGCATTCATATTGTTCATATCTGAGAGTACTATTTATATTGCGAAGCTGAGTTGTGACACTGGGCGTGCACATTCAGTATCTCTCAAGAGTGATCATGCTAGAAAGGAAAACTTCAATTTGTAAAAATATATCAGTAAATTCTAGCTAAGGAAAGACCATTTTTCAAATTAAACATGCTTAAGTCACACCACTCAATTATTTTCCAGTATACAACAGTACAATAGGGATATAGCAGCCAATTAATTGCTCTGCCTGATGTGCTATTTTTTTCCCTGGATAGCCTGAGGACCTTTGCAACTGATCCTTTAGTGCTTTGTGGCCAGTGGAGCTGTTGTAGTCAACCCATGTATTACCAAACCCCTTACTACCAAAACAGAAGCCACATGCCTTCCCCACTCTGCATTCATCTCTGGATGAGCAGCACATCCGTCTCTGGAAAAGTAGTTGGGAGCACCTTACAGGACACAGTAGCCTCATCTTCTGAGCAGCTGGATTTGTTTTTATGCACCTCAGTTGTTGACAAGTCACGTTTCTTTTTTCAATCCCCCACCACCTCAGCAATGTGAAGCTTGTATGCATTGAGGTGAGTGTGGGGTGAATATTTCTCCAAACACGGCCGGTGCTGGGAGTGCTGTTGATGTAGGAAGTTTTTACTCGTTATGTAAAAAAGGGTGGCACAGTGACTGTAACTAGAGAGCTCAAATGGAAATGAAGTGTGGAGACAGAGCAGGCTTAGAAGGTAGGCCAAGTCCTATCATCTTTCCTTTCTAGGCTAGGGGACAGTTTTCCTGGGTAAAAGAGCACAGCACAGAGGGTTTTGCCCTCTATCCCATCACCTAATCCAGGGCAATCCATAACTGCATCAGGAATTGCTTTCTCCAGCACTGATAAACTTGAGTAACTTTATATATCATGTTTGAGTTTATTGTATCACCTTGTGTTTCAGAAAGATATAATGGTATTATAGTCATATTTCTAAAAAAAACCCCATTTTTTCCTGCAGCTTTGGGATTTTCATGAGGAATTACAAGGCATTAGAAGCTGCTGTATTTCCACAGGTGATATGTTCTTTTCCAGCCTCGGTTCTGAGCAGCAGGAAGGCTTCTACCTTATAGAAACCTCAGTTTTACATAAAGCTGGTGGGCAGGATCCCTGCTGGATGGGTCCCAGCACATGGGTGCTTACAAAGATAGAGACCCTAGGGTTGCTTTCCTTTTTTAAAACCATACTGTTATTTCAGTGCTTTTGTATAGAATTTATGATTCTGAAATGCCTTTTTTTAAGTTTCTAGAAAGTGAGTTGTGAGTGCAACTTTCACGGCTTTTCCATCAAGAAGGATGTACCGGAGTTACTCTTTATCCAGAAATATCAGTATTTCCACCTGGCCCTGTGAAGTAACACCGTGCATTGGCTAGTTTTATTGCCAAATAAACTATGAACATCATTTATATGGTTTATTACAGGAACCAAACAATTAATTCATCTGGGTGATATCAGTATTTTCTTAATAGAGTCTTCTTTTAGCGTTTGGTCAGCCTTACTCCTTAGGTTAACTTTCAGTGCCAGCAGTGTTTACATAATACATAAATACACTGGTACCGGTAATAATGTGGTTTTTACTTCCTGCATTCATGAGAGGCTCTTAAGCACTTAATCAAATTCCTTTGGATTATCTTGTGCAGCCTCTTCTGCAGGCAGGTTTGTACACCAATTTGATCATCTTTATCTGGGGAGTGCTTTTAACCTGAGCACATATGGGATGGTTTGTTTTGTTCTCACAAATCCTGGGGAGTTACATCTGCTCTTGGGAGCGTGGCTTACCATGTGCTCACATTGCAAAGAGTATTAGGGTTTCTTTTGTTTTAAAGTGGACTCCCAGTAATATTTTTATGCTCTTGATACAATTACTATGCATTGCTTTGCAGTAGCTGCTTCCAGATTTCATCTCATTCCTATTTGTTTATTTATTTATATGGTTATGAAACTTTCTTTTTTGTACTCTTTTGATTTGTAAACTTTTTAGAATACCCAGGAAAAATGGTTTTTACCATAAATAGAGCACATTCTGAATATATTTGTTTTGGTCTTAAATTCCTTTCCAAGTTGCAGCGAGTGCAGTGCATTACTGCACATTGCTGGCTGTTGGCAGGCGTGACACTGAACCCCTTGAACTGCTCCTTTTCCACGTGTGACGATTTTTTGTGACTTCCATTGCAAAGAAAACCTTTTCCCTCTGCTTGGATACCTTTACACTCTGCCTTCGTGCCCTGGTACGTGTTTTTAGCCAGACACACTGCCTTTCTCTTGGTTCTTGTCAGGTATTTTTGGTTGGCCAGCTTGCCACCACAGCAGAAGTTTCTCCTGATGTCTGTCTGTAGCAAGATCGGAGCCAACAGGAAATGTGACATTGTACGCGGTACTCTGAACATTCCTGGCAACTTTAACCTATTTATTAAGAAATGTGAAGAAGTGAGTAGTTGTAAGATATGGATGTGTAAGGAACATGAATGTATGTGTTTAAATTTGCACAATATCTTCTATAAATGAGAAAAGTGGATGAGAATATTATCTATTTTAAACTCTCATTACTTTCAGATAAACCATTTTATCAAATTCTCTGTCCTGTGATATTTTTGAGGTGTCAGACTTCTCTCTGTCACATAAAGGGCATGCAGCTGGCAGTTTAGACATCTTATATTGAGGTGGTGACTGCTGGCAGTACCTCAGGTTAGATAAACAAACACGCTCTGTTCACGTGTTTTAACATGTAAAAAATCCAGCAAATACTTGAGACAAATTGTTGATTTCACATTAGTGAACTGATAAAAATAATTACAGATAAAAGCTGCATAACCCAAAAATATATATGTTTCTACAGAGAAATTATCTCCTGTAAGCAATGGGTCCAGAGTAGAGTTCATGGCAAATATGGAACTAACCAAGCAAATATCCTTTTTTGCAACTCAAAAATCTAGTTTTTTCCTTGAGCATCAGCACATCCTCTAAGGCTACTTGTAACTGCAGCTGTGCAGCAGAGTTAGAAAGGGGCTAATATCATACAGCTGGGTCAAAGCCCTTGCATTACCGTGCAGCTTTAAGGTCACCTGAAGGCCTAATCTCACTGTGTTGTGATTCTGTGTTTCCTTCTTTGTTGCTTTGTTTCATCTATCTTTTGCTTAAAACCTTTATATTTTATGTTTTTAAAAGAGTATGCAATTAAGAAATTTTTGTGCTTCTAAGAGGAATTGCTGCTGTCAGAATGTACAAGACCCACCACCCATCATGATTTTCGGCTAAGCTGCCATGGATGAAACTCCAGGGAACACCACTTTTGGATCAGATTTAGAGGTACTTTGATGTTTTTCTGTTTTTATAGATTGCAGCTATGTGAATCAGAACTTTGTGAAGCTTTTATTTGGATTTAAAAATACAGGAGAAATGAGATAAAGAAACTTTTTACTATTATTCATTATTGCACTTTTCTCTGTAATAAGCATTGAAATCTGGGTTAAACCAAAGTGTAACACTCAAAGGAGTTTTACCCACATAATATAAAATCTCCTCTGCCCTTCCCTCTGAGTTAAACATGGTTTAGTCCTGGTTGTGTGGATTCTTCAAAAACTGAGTGGATCCTTGGAAATCCTTCGGAGTCAGTTGTCTGTGAAGCCTGAGCCAGATGAAGCATAGTAACCCACGTGAGGGCTCAGAGTCTGGAAGAGAAAGCCAGCAGCAAATTCCTTCCAAATTTGGACTGTTGGCTGTGTTAGCAATTGGAGCAGGCAAGGGCAAGAGACATTGGTTGTGAGCTTCTGTGGCAAAGCTGCAAGGGTGTGGGTTTTTGCTGTTGTATGACTTGAGAATATTCATATTCCTCTTTCCGGATCATGTCATGAAAATGTTGGGAAATATTATAACTTCAGGAAACATAAGCTGCAAAAGCCATCAAAGTCAGGTACTATCTCCTTTCTTTTTGGTAGCACTAGAATACGAAGCCAGGGGTTGCCAGGTGTTTTTGCACAGTTTTGGCAGTGTAGTGGCCGCATCCATCCCGTAGCCGGGTACACGCTCAGCCCCGGACAGGCCTGGGCTTGCTTGGAAGCCGGGCCGTGCCTCCAAAGCTCGGTGCTTACACCTCGGGAATAAGGCTGTGTGGAGCTCCTGCACACCAGCACAGCATTTATTGCAGACCTGGGCTGCTGCGTGGAGCCCCTGCACACCAGCACAGCATTTATTGCAGACCTGGGCTGCTGTGTGGAGCTCCTGCACACCAGCACAGCATTTATTGCAGACCTGGGCTGCTGCGTGGAGCTCCTGCACACCAGCACAGCATTTATTGCAGACCTGGGCTGCTGTGTGGAGCTCCTGCACACCAGCACAGCATTTATTGCAGACCTGGGCTGCAGCGTGGAGCTCCTGCACACCAGCACAGCATTTATTGCAGACCTGGGCTGCTGTATGGAGCTCCTGCACACCAGCACAGCATTTATTGCAGGCCTGGGCGGTTCCTCTGCCAGCCCTAAGCGCAGCCCCGCTGCTGCCCAGACCCCGGCAGGTATCCCAGCCGTGACTCCTTGGCAGCCGCTGGAGATGTTCTCCCACTCAGTGCGACCAACGCAGAGGTGCCGTGGGGGAGTAGAGCTTGGCAGCGGAGATCCTGCCCCGAGACCCTCGAGTAACACGGGATAAAGCCGAGCAGTTGTAAAACTGTTTGGCTGCAGAAGGATTTCCCAGGTGTCGGGGGAGCTCTGGAAAGGGTACAGCTACGTAGACAGCTGGGAATTACCCTCATTTCTCCAACACAGGAAAGGGCAGGGAGGGAAAAGGGCACGGCTGGAGCACTGCTGCATTCTGCAGATGCCCTGGGGACACTGCTGCTAAAACAACTTTAATTTGCTCCTTGGGTCCCATCTGCTGTCTGGGACATGAGGAATCAAGTAATCATTGAGGGAGGCCTGTCTGTTGTGTGGGGATAAATGGGACAACACGGCAGGGCTGGGTCGTGGGTGTCTAGACAGGCACACTGAGCTGCCGCTGCAGCCGGTGTGCTGAGTTTGAAAGGCTCTGCAATGCCAAAGGGTTCTGGAGTGGAAAATTCTTCCTCAATTCCCAGCCTGCTCCTCTGAGCAGAGAGGAGAGTGACACTGAAGGGACAGCTTGATGGGTTGCCAAGTGAAATGCAGTTGCATCAGATTGGAGATGCTCTAAATCTGATGGTCTCTTTAACAAGCTCAAACACTATCAACATTTATGGAATTGGAAAATGAATTGGGTTAGCACAATGATGCATGATCTGTGAGACAGTTTTGTTGTTTGGAGTCCAAGTACTATTCACATTTATTTTCTGGCAAACATTATACATTGTCATGGATAATTCTTCTATTTGAGTGTTTCATATGTGTCTGCCTCCCTTATTTGTACCACAAAATCCCTAGCTGAAAATGAAAATTATAAAAAATACCCTGTTGGTGGTGGGTTAGATAGTGACCTGCACATAGAGGTGTGTCCAAGTGTCTTCCAGAAGTGCCACAATACAGATTATCAAGGCTATTTATGTGAAGGTACATACAATGTATAACTAGCCAAGTGCCTTGTTCCAAACTTCAATGAAATGGATTAGATTAAACCACCTTCACTGACTATCTTATTTTACTGTATTGAATAATACAAAAGTTACAATTATCACTAGTGATTTTCTCATGGGAAATCCTTTTGTGCAAAGGGTATTTATCAGAATAATTGCATTAAAAACAATTTATTCAGAAAATTATTTGGGTAATTTCTAAAAGAGTTAATGGGAAGGAAGATTCCTTCTCATTGAGATTCCATAGATTTTAACTTTCTAAAAAATGATGTCATTTTCCCTGTCCCACTTGGTGGAGCTTATTTCAGACAATCGTCTGCTCTAATGCACAGATTTGTCTCTTGGTCAGAGATGCTTCATGTCCTGATCGCTCCTGATACTGTTCCCAATGCATGTTTGAAAGGTTCTGTATTTTTCATTCCCATAGGATAGTATAGGAATGTGTAGTCAATTAAAAATGCACATGCACCGAGTTGTATGCATGCATAAAAGCCACAGGCTTAGAGTATATTTCTTTACTTTATGTTTGGTGGAAGAGGCAGTCACACACCTCTCTTTTTTGCTCAGAATACTTTTCACTGAACTAATTTCTCTCTTCAGTATGGTATTAAAGCCTGTACTTCTTGACCTAAGTCAAAAAGCATTAGCTATTTGTCACAGTTACCAGTCTCACTGAGATGCTTGAGGTCTGGGAATAAAAGGCCCAAACACAGCTGTGTTGAAAACACCACTGTGGCTTTTCAAAGAGCTTCACCTGCAAAATTGGTGTTCTCCTGACCTCTGAGATCCAGCTGTTATTTACTGAGTTCAGCTCAAGGTTTCTTATGTGTTCTTTAAGGGGTAATACAGGATTCTGATCCTCGGTTTTGTTCCTCCTATTGCACTGTATTCCAGCAGAGGCTCTGGAGAACAGAAAGCCCTGGCAGGGGGAGGCTGTGACCTGCAAGATGATGACCAATGGCACCTGACAGCAGTTGAGGCCCCAAATCCCTTAGGGGACTTGCTGTCACTGGTGAGGCTCCAAACTCAGATTTCCTACCCAGGACCTCTCGAGTCGAAATGTTCCTCAACTCATTTAACCACCAAATCACACTACCAAGCTGCTGATGTGGGTAAAGCAAAAGGAGTTCATTTATGTGCTTGGAGGTTGGTGGTTTTTTTCCTAGTTTGAGGACCGTGGCTTTTTTTCACAGGAATAACTAAGTGGTTTTGAGAAATAAGTTTTAAAATGCCTGTTGACATTTCAAGGATGTTTGTGCTACACTGATGCTGAGTTTCTGCTTAACATAAAGCTCTGTGTTACTACCTTGTGACTTCTGCAGAGTAGCAAATCTGCCACCTAGAGACACCATTCTGTGGCTGTTCCTGTTGGTGTCATTGGGTGAGTATGGCACTCCTCAGGCAGGCCTGCTAGGCCGAGGGCCTGAAGGAGAGCCACACAAAGACACACACAGACGCAGCAGGAGAGAGAGCAGGAAGAGAGAGGGCAGAGCCCTCTGACTTTTATTTATATGTTTTTACACATCACCGTGGATTGGAGGTAGAAATCACTACCTCCTATAATCTACTTGGACAAAGTATTTGTCAATCATATTTCTCTGCTCAGTATACTGGAATTCGTAAACACAGATACAATTTAGGAAAACATAGATAATAGAGAGAAAACAAGCTATGGCCATGAGAGAGAAAGTCTAACAAGAAAACACTGAACACTGCAAAGTCAGGGCAACAGGTGAGCTCGCTGGGGCAGGTGACAGAGAATGGCGCTCGGTGTTTCCCAAGTGAGAACCTGACGGAAGACGCGCTCAGCCGGGAGCCGGCGTCAGGGCGAGCATTAGGCAATGAGATGTGACAGTGGCTGTAATGCCAGGATATCCCTGTGCGCGGACGGGGAGTTGCTGGGCACTGGGCTGACAGCCCGACCTGACACATGGTGTGTTTCCTGACAGCCTTCCTCTGTATACATAAAAAAAGCTTCAATGTAAACAGGCAGGAGCAGAGCTCTTTGAAAAATCTCACAAATCTCAATGTCAATGATTTTTTTCCTATCTTCTCTCACTCTTCAGTAAGTTGCAGGGTTGATTTTTCTTTTGATCAATCAGAAGAGACAAGGAGCAAAATTAATAATTAAAAAACCTGTGGAAAGTAACTTGACACTGTAAGCGAAGGGGAAAGATGATTGCAAGCTATCTGTCAATTCTAAAACTTACCCTAAAAAAAATCTTTATTTGCAAATTCAGGATATTTGGAAGCTCTGCAGATGTTGCAGGGACTGGTGAAGAAAATGGCTGTCCAGCAGGATTCTTTTGCACCTTTTAATTGCCTGACATAATGTGGATAGCAGACACTGCTGCTCCGGGAAGCATCTCTTCCACATCCATAGTTTCTTCCCTCTTTGCATGACTGTGTGTGGGAGGGGGGATTAGTGCATGGCCATATGGGAGGGAGCTCACGCAGAACAGTTTCTTACTGAGCCCTGCTGCAGGAGTGCTGCAGAGCAGAGGGAGCAGGAGATGATGGAGGAGGGGACATGGCTCCAATGACACTTAATGGAAAGGATGCAGAAATCCCCTGAGGGGCTGAGGATGTGGAGGCTGTGACCCTCCCATATGCCTCGCAGACCCCAACTGGAGAGGCATCTTAAGTACTTTATCAATGTGAACTCCAGATGGTTTTTTCCTACTTCATGGAATTTTCCACTGGACATGAAGGAGAAGTATGTGTATTAGTAGGAAACTGAAATCAAGGTTGATACTTCTCGTGTAAATCCATAGGCTGGATCATAGCTTTATGTTCATAGTATATTAAAGTGGGGAATCAGCTACTTTTAACAACGTCGATCTTCCTTCCTGGGTACCAAGAGCCTGGAAACTCCAAATATGGAGGGGAGGGGATGGGTTGTGTGGGAGAAAGCCAGGACTTTACACTCTCCTTGTTTCATTTATCCAGGATCAAATCCTCTTCTACATTTCTGACTCAGCTGCAGACTTACTGACCTTGCATTCAATCAGTGACCCATCAGTAGTGCTTGGTTTAAGAGAACCGTTCCTAAATCAGCATTCATCCTCCTGGCCAAAACTTCCCCAGTTCCACATGGAAAAACCCCAAAGCCCAAATGAGCCCCAGCTTTTCATCTATAGAAGGAAATCTCAGTGACAGAATTCTTCAGATTTTCTCAGATCAACAAGAGAGAGAGGTCCCACTGAAACCTGACGTGTCTGCTGGGATCTGTGGGAGTCAAGGAGAGTCTTCCCCAGGCAGGCAGCTTTTCCAGCCAGCTCCCTAGCTGCATGGTCTTTCTCTGAGACACTACATGGGAACTATGCAGAAGAGATAATATGGTCCTCTGCCAATTAATTTTTCCTGGCATGTTTCCATGGGCCTGAAGAGCAGAAAACATGTGAAGAAGTAGGAGGGAAGTTCTGGCCCTGTGTATTTTCCTGAAAAGCTAGCTCTGTTTCACACAGCTGCTGGTGGTTCTCTTCCTTTATTTTTTTCCTAGTAAAAAGAGAAGCATAAAGTTACTTAATTATTTTCCTAAGGATGTTTTCTGAGCTATTATGCATATTCTATTATTGCTTTGCAAGTGTTGGCTGTTTTATCACACAGTGGCATTTTCATTCCCCTTATTCTCGCGGGTCAGTAGACCAGCAAGTAAGTCAAATTGCCCTCATTCTGTTCTGCTTTCGAAAGATAAGGGCTGGAAACTGGGTAATATCTTCTCAGTGTACTTCTGTAAGCATCCCTCCAACCTGCTGCCTTTCCTCATGGCTCATTATGCAGCAGTTGGTTTAAATACCTGTCTCCAGTTACTTAACAGAAAGAAACCAGCAGAAGAAATTTATTAGATTGGAAGGGAAAAGTCTTGAAAGGTGTTTCCTACCTGTAGGAACCCAAACATAACCACTCAAATGAGATTAGAGGATACAAGGGAGAAATGGAAGACATTTTTCCTATCTTAACTTTGTTTTTCCACATACACAGTGACAGAAATGTCACATATGCATGTGCTTATTCCCTCTGCCTCAAAACGAAATTGATGCTGTCTGATGTTTTAATAATCTGTTGTAAATAACTGGTCACAAAAAATCCTGAATGCTAGAACCAAGGCATAATGAGCCTGAACTTTGTGTAAAACAGATAAAGGAGATAAATTTCTCTAGTGAGTGATCAGTTTATGCTGTGAAGCATCACCAGCAGTAAGGCTTGCAGTTGTTGTCCCTGTCAGAGCGTTGTTACTATACATGTTCGTGTCTAACCCTTAAAAAAATCTTCTGAGCTCCTTGTTTCCTTTGCTGAACGTTTTGTTCTCTGGCACAGAGTCCCAGAGCCAAAGTGCATTGCATTAATATGCATCTAAAGAGAGCAGGAGCTGTTTCCACCTACAGATGTGTGTACCTACAGGTGCATTGGCCTCCTGGTGTCACTGGATGAGGATGATAATGGAGGTAAGAAATTTGTCTCCTATTCTCAGTAGCGTCAATAGAACAAAGCACTTAAACACACTATTTCTAGTTTCTCTTATTTTACAGTCTTCTCTTGTAGTTCTTTTAGATTCTTCTTCATAATCGTCTTTTATTTTTTGATATACATTTTAAGCCAGAAGGCAAAATGCAAAATAGTGTTTAAGCTAAGGACCTATTGCTAAAAATACTATCATATTTTTCATGTTTTCCATATGGTCTCTTTAATTATATAGTACTCATACCCTATTTAATTTTTATTGTTGTATGCCCATAATTAAGTAAACTGCTTGATTTTAAGCTCATTTTCTAAAATCTGCTCCCAACACCAAATCTACATTACATCGTACTTCTCTTATCTCCATAAACCCCACCTGAGTTGCTGTTGATTGAGACAGAGGTTCCCAAATTCAGTTTGAGCAGTATGCAGAAGTCCAGAAGAATGGTCCTTGCAAAGGACCATTGGTAAACTCAAATTTCTGACTCAAGTTCAGTCTGTGCCTCTTCGATCTTCTCTACTGAAAACAAAGAGTATGTTGAGACACATCTAAGATACAAAGCATCGCAAAACAATGTAGCTTATTTACGCTTCTCCTCCAGGAGACAGAAACCGTAAGAAACTCTCTTTACAAATCAGTATCCTGGATTAGGTTCCTTGTCCTCGTGATGGATGGGTCCTTTATTGAAAGTAAAAGAACACTCTGAAAACAGAGATTTCATCCTCTCACAGAGTCAGGATGTGTCTTGTTTAGGTTTGTAGACTCAGATTTCCATATTTAAATAAATATTTTAATCTTCCCAAGGATCTCAATGGGAAAGGATAATCTGCAAATGAAAATTCGCTTGTAGATGTCACGTTTGGCCACAGACTCAATCAGACCGCAGTAAAACTTTAGGTGAACACCAGCTAAAGTACACCCATTGTATTTTTTAAATTTGCTTGCTGAGTGTACTTTGAAGCCTTTCCAGAGTATACAGGAAAATTCTCTTCAAAATTTCGTAAGTTCAGAAACCATCTCCAGCTGAGTCAAATTTATAAACACTGAACCGTTTAGTCCAAGTGCTCTAGGTCAGACGATTTTTCTCAAGAAAGAGGCCTTGCTTCCGTACACACTGACTTCTTATTTACTTTAAAAATTTATTTATTGGTGTGAGTTTTTTCAATCTGTCAGAAGCTATACTGATGAATGTTAAAGGGACTTTTCAGCATGGATATTATGAGGATGTGAAAATGTCATGGTTATCCTTTCTATTTAAAATGAAATTTTGAGAAGTCTCTATTTTTCCCGTAGTATTTGTATGCGGAAGAATTTGTATTGGTACAAAAACTCTTTCACAGCTTAAGACAGAGTTTGGACCTAGAAACCTGGATTAATTTTATACATTAATTTCTCAGTTTGGGTAGAGAATACTGAAACCTTATGCAGGTATTTTCCTAAGTGTTGTCTTTTCCTTTTAGTGTAGGTTGTCTAGAACAGTGTTTGCTAAGTCCTAGCATTCAGCAATTTCTCAGTGTCCTGACTCTGTAACTGAACCCAATCATCCTGATAATATCTGAGATACACAGGAAAAAATGCAGTGCTTTGAGTAGCGGAGGCATTACTGGGTTTTGGTCATTTGCAAATGAGTGAGTACACTGTAACTTGGCTTTCCAACAATCCCTGAGGCAGGTATGGAGCAAAACATTATTCATCCACCTAAAAAACCATCCACCTAATTCCAGCTCCTGGCAAAGCCCTGGGCATGCAGCAGCACGGTACCAAAGGGATTACCAGCAGCTCAGACTTCCAGACAAGATGCACAGACTATAGCAGATGATGGCTTGCTGCTCTGCTTATCCCAAAAGTATTCCCAAGACAATTGCATAAGTTGTTCTGAAAATGCTGGCTTTTGAACAATGTAGTTTGTCTATCTTAGTAATTTAAGCAATGGCATTTATTAAATCTAAAGCTGAACTGCCTGACTCTCCACATCCTTCATAGCAAAGCTCTGCAGTAGCGCATAGCAAGGCCTTTAATGGAGCTGCACCTATTTATACACGTAGACATTACACTCCTAGATTTTCAGACAAGGATTAATACCTGTGGATAAAGAAGCCATTGTAAATTTGCCTTGTTATGCATTATTTCTCAAAATACTTCACAGTGTTTTACAAACAGTACAAAAAATTCTGATTTCCCAGGTTTGCAAGCAGTATCAATTGCAATGGTAGGGGATAGAAGCAGCGTAGTAAACCAGCCAAAGGAACAAAGGCTGCAAATCAGAGGTATCGAGTCCTGTTACTTCCTCTGAAGCTCAGGGGAATGATTAGGTGATACCCATAACTTCTGCTGTGTAGGAGAAAGCAACAGTCCAAGAAAATAAAATAAATTTTGACACAACTCCTGGAGAAGGGATGAGGCAATTTTTCAGTATGACAGTATTATCATTG
The DNA here is from genome assembly GCA_013400735.1 of Pomatostomus ruficeps. Classification (NCBI taxonomy): domain Eukaryota; kingdom Metazoa; phylum Chordata; class Aves; order Passeriformes; family Timaliidae; genus Pomatostomus; species Pomatostomus ruficeps. The sequence goes on along the minus strand of VYZT01014638.1, from coordinate 140,877 downwards.
CATCAAGCCTCTCCTGTGACAAGATGCTCAGTGCATCTCTAATACTTTTCAAGGATTTCAAGGCTCCAAATAAACACTAAGAGATGGATTATGACTGACCATTCTATGTCTACAGAGGGTGATGGATGCAGAGTAAAGTGCTCCTCTAATTAACGTGGCCCACATGAGGACCAGCAGGCTGCAGTCTTGCCCAGAAGGCAGGAGCACAGGATCTGTGAAACTGCTCTTCCTTGGTTATGCTCACAGAGAAAAGAGAGCGAGCTGTGGCTCTGTCCGTCCTGCTCCTCCATGTTTGGACAAGGAGAGGTAAGTACAAAGCACATCTCAAAGGAATAAAGCTATCAAGGCTTCCCACAGCACAAGTAAATAATTCTAGGAAGTTTCCTTCTTTTTAAAGCAAAATGCTTCCTGCTTTCCCCATATAACATTACCTCTCAATGACAACTTGACTGATTAATTGAATGGCAGTTTAATCTGCTCCAAATTTATTACACTCCATAACAAAACTATTGGAATCTATGGGTGCAGTGTTTCCTGTTGTACAGTCAGATGTAAAGATTCCTGGAAACTTCAGCTGAGCATCTCACTAGTAACATTTCCACCCACAGAAACAATTGAGAGCCAAATGGGCTGTGGGTTTGGTTTTCCAGGTTTTTTCCAGTTGTTAAACATTTTGCTCAAAAATTGAAAAATACTTTTTTTCTTTTCCAGATTGTTGTTTAATCACTGCTGGAGGTTGAAAAAAGTGCATTGGAGCAGATGGCAAAAACATAGGATTTAAGCAGGGGACAGATGTAACCATATTAGGGAGCCTGGAAGATAAATCTCTTGAAATCTTGTGGCAGACGTGATCATTACTTTGTTTACATAGATGAAATATTACTAGTTTCAATTAACAGTTGCTGTTGACCATATTTGGTATCTTTCCCCTTCAGATGGTCATTAAAACCTGTTGTAAATCATCATGTTTGTGCTACTTCCATACTGTGCATAAATCATGTAGGTATCCCAGCATCTCAATCCTGTATGGAAGATGTGTAGATATTTATACGACAGAAAAAATGGTGCTTGCTTCCTTTTCAGCAGTTTACCAGTAAGGTGTCCTGGTGCTGTGCTGTCTCTGGTGATGTACCAGGATGCAGGAGGACATCTGCATTCAGCCTCTGTGCCGCCAGCCCGTGCCTCGTCTCTGGCTGCCTCCCCGCTGCTGCCAGCAGGGTCCCTGTCGCAAACGGCTCAAGCATAAAGCACGGCCCCGAGTTCCCTGCATCTGGAGCGCGGGAAGGCAGCACAGCAAGGAACAGCATTCTCCTTCCGTGGAAAAATCCATAGGTTGTGTGAGGGACAGTGAGGGAATAACGTGTTGTCTGTGTGCAGCTTCCTCGCTGCTGAGCCGTGTGGAAGAGCCGTTGCTGAGCCTGGGAAAAGAGCGTTCTGCAGCCGTAACCGGGCAGTCCTCCTGAAGCGGGTGTGCGTGTGTACACTCACTTTACCTGTAAATTATAGATATTCACATGTGTGCTTTGGCCAATTCAGAAGATGCTGCTTGGATACACTCTTTTTAAAGTTGTGATTTTTAAAATATTAAGAAAAACCCCAAGCTGCCTCAGACTGCTCTTGAGCTGTTCTGATTGCAACTCATCCCTGCATCATTGTTGGAAATGAGAAGCAAGCAGAGGTGTAAGCCTAAGGAGGTGTTCTGGCGTTAATCACACCACCTCTGGGAGCAAATATCAGCACATCAGCTCAACTCCGTGAGTGAGAGGAGATGTGAAACATCCATCTACCCTTCAGCACAGCATTCTTGGTGACATTTTCCTCCTCCAGCTCTAAACTCTAAACACACATAGGGTGTCTAGCATCTATTTGAACCAGATTTCTCTGGTATAGACATTTTATCAATTAAAGTATTTTTTATGCTTGGTTTCAAGTTTAACTGAATGGACTGAAAATTTCTTTTTGTTATGATTGAAGCAGGAAGCTCATCCTCCTTATTAAGGGGTAGAAGCTAATATATGTGTATTGGGTATTAAGCATAAACATCCTCCAAAAGGAAAGAGGATGATGGTGATACATGTTATATTTATTCAATTCTGACTCCTATTTTCCCCTGTAATGAAGGCAAGGACATCACAGAGGGTCACAGATCAAAAAGCAGAAGTATGTAGGTGTAAATGTCACAGACTGTTCACCTTACTAGAACCTGGATATTAATTGCACAATTAATATTAATGGCACTGCATTTATAAAGTCAGACCTGCATAGGTAAGCACTCTAAAACCAGGAAATGACAGAATTAAGGTGGCAGATACCACAACTGTGCTGCAGTTGTGAGAAATTATTACACAGTTTCAACAAAAAAATATCCAATTTTCTTCTCATAAGTTGACAAGTAAATTTAGCAATATTTTACATTTCTTTAGTGTTTCTCACCCTGATGTACTTGTGTGAACTAAGTGCAGTCAGACTCACAGAGTAACTTAGTCAAAGAGTAAGAATAGAAAATAGCACTTACAGGTTATATAAATAAAATATTTTCTGCTACATTCTCGTTCCTTGGGGAACTGTATACTTTAGCAGACATCCAGTTGGGACATCTTACATCAAACTGATTTTAACTGATGACTTCTTATGATAATAACTGTTTCTAGATTCAGGCAAGGATAGAAGAACTTTACTAAGTGCAAAGCAATTAGTAATTAATGAAGTACTAACTAGGTACCAAAATGTAAGATGTACCCTTTCAAATCATTTGTTACAAGATTAAAAAGGTACTTCCTGAATACTTTTCTGCAGTACGCAGGAAGCTTGGCTGAAAGGCAGCAAAATTAATTTGATTTTATATTAATGTATAGTTTTGATCCCAGAGCATGGTATGTCCAGTCATAGGAAAGTACTATTTCTCTTCTTTTCTTAAAATGTGTAGAATAATTTGGGTTATAATCTACACAAGTAGAGCTGATTACATTAAAGTAACTTATATTAGGAATGTTTTATTCTAAATTGCTTATGTTACCTTCTGTTAATGAAAAAGTATAATAAACTGTACTCTGCTGGCACTTTTATAGACTTAGAATTTACAACAACAAGTGCCCCGGATTGCAATCTCAACATTTCATTACAGCTGCTCCTGCAAGCATATTGCAGTTGGTGTGTGGAAGCACACACGTCTGGTGTTGCCCAATGGAAAATGGTTTTCATGTGTGAAATTCAAAACAGGCAGATAAATTTCCTCCTTTCGATTGGTAGATTATGTTAAAGATGCAAGCTGTTGCTTGCAAAAGGAAATGTTATAATATCCTCTATAATTCGGGAGGGTTGCGTACAGTGAAGCTGGTTGCAGCCTTGCAGAGATGCAGCTTGTTGGGCAGTGAATTATAATCATTGCTAATAAAATCTGGGACATGTATGTCCAAAAAAGAACCCCTGAGATCCATAGTAAATAATTATTCAGAAGAATACTGCGAGCTGGCCAGACAAATACCATTCCTAAATTTGCTCTCTCAGGTGGAAGTTGGCGATGGCAAGTGTGGTGTCCTGTGGGCTGTAGGATTTCCAGCTGCGTTCATTCGGAGCAATTCCCATGACTGCGTTGGTTCAGGTTTGGCCCCCTGCACCCATTCCTGACAAGCTGCCGGTCACAAGGGACAGTGGTTTCCTGTTACTTTTGACAGCAGCTTTCTTCATTATAACCAACTGTTTTGCCACATATTTTCATCTAGTCATTTCCTCTTTTCGCTGCTTCCTGTGATTTGAATATTTAACAGCACAGCTGCAACATTCAAATAATAATGTATTTTAAATGGAATATTTAGTATAATGGGGAGGATCTGTACCTATAAAATAATAAGGAACATCAGCTATGTGTACAGAGTTGGCAACTAAGTATTGGAAGGTGGTTTCTTGGAAAAGATTCTGGAATCATAGGCGAAAAGCAGCTAAATGTGGGGCTCTGGTGTAAAACTTGACTGGAATTGGGCATTTCAGTTTCACAGTCTAATGTACCTTCTCCTCCCTGCTCATTCTGTAAAACTTTTTTATATGAAATGATGGCAAGACAGACAACTTTTTCTTGTTTTCTCGTTTTATCTCTTGATGTGTTGCGTGCATGACTGTGTTCATAAACTGAAGAGAGATTTCTACTGAAGCACTGCCTAGGATGCCGGAGCATTTCTTAAACTATTTCCTTTGGTTTAGACACCTCTGGAATGCCTACACTGAATTCTCTCCTCCAGTATCCACTGCATTGTATGATCATTTATTAATATTAAGCATCACTATATTTTCTTCCTAGACAGCTGGGTCACTCCAGGTGTCTTCACAATCTGCCCCACAATTGGGAGTAATGTTGTGTCTCCTACAAATGTTGTCTCCTTCTGTATCACCTTTTTTCTAGATTATGTTAAGGATATTTTCAAACAAATTAAAATCACCTTACTCTTTTGGATTTTCACAGTGATTATGAACGACACACGTTCTCCTGTCCAATCTCTGTTAGTTTTTGGTCCGTAACATTGCTTTTTTCCTCACAACCCATTAGGCAGTTTTCCTGGAAGGATTTAGTGAGAGGATTGTAAAATGTCTTTGAAAATTTGTCACCTAACCCATATATACACCCCTAATGCTGAGAAGCTTGTTATATGACAAAGTTTGTCTCCTGCTGTAGTGAAGGAAAATAGCTTACAAAAAAAACCCCATTGCTTCCCCCTTCTGAGGTGTTTTTACTACTTTTTCTTTTCTCTTATTTCTCAATGATTTTATAGCTCTTAATGATTCTACGATTCTGTAATATTGTTTTTACTTCTATGTTACAAATTGTTGTGTTTCCAAATCTGGTGAAATATTCTTTCCATCCACTGACGCACCTGTTGAAAACCTTGTGGCAGGATGGCACCTGGCATTTTATTTTCCTTTCATTTATTTTGGTTCAGAATGAATTTGATACTGTGCCAGATTACTGTGGTTGAAAAAAAAACAAAAAACAAGAGGAAACAGTGCTCTCTTTCTAGGCACAAAGCTTTCTTAAAACTGGGGAAATGGCACGGTACCTAAAAGTAATGCTTTTCTTTGCTTATTGTCAAACTTGTGCCTATAGTTTCACAAATCCTTCCTGCCTTATTTCCCTGTCATGGATTTAAAAGCTGGTACCATCTTTCCAGGCTGCTGTGTTGCTTTGACTTTGCAGTGTTCAGTGTTTTCTTGTTAGACTTTCTCTCTCATGGCCATGACTTGTTTTCTCTCTATTATCTATGTTTTCCTAAATTGTATCTGTGTTTACGAATTCCAGTATACTGGGCGGAGAAATATGATTGACAAATACTTTGACCAAGTGGATTATAAGAGGTGGTGATTTCTACCTCCAATCCACGGTGATGTGTGAAAACATATAAATAAAGTCGGAGGGCTCTGCCCTCTCTCTCTTCCTGCTCTCTCTCCTGCTGCCTCTGTGTGTTCTTTGTGTGGCTCTCCTTCGGGCCCTCGGCCTAGCAGGCCTGCCTGGGGAGTGCCATACTGCTGGACTTGTTTAATCTGGATCGTGGTACCTATATTCTCACCCGTCTGCAAGTCCATTAAAAATCAGGCACTCTGCATAGCAGGTGGCTCTATATTTCATTAAAACCCGTAGCAGGTGGCCATAGACCCAATGATGGCAGTTCCACCATAGGAACAAATTACCAACCCCATCTCCCATGGTGTGAAGGAAGCAGTGACTGTCTCAGCTCCACGACAGGATGAAAATAAGTCGATTCACAATTTAAGGAGATTAGGCATTGCTTTCAAAGCATTCAGAATGCAGATAAATGGTAGCTATTAATTATTGCAATAGCTCACTGGGGCCAGAGCTTGGCTGGGGCTGCGGATGGGAAGGGGACAGTGCCGACTCCTGTCCCCACGGCAGTAGCACTGCCAACTCTGGCGACTGTAGAGCAACCCTTGCAAAACCTTCTGGTTTTCTGAGAGCTTTCACTCCAGAAATGGTGGTGCAAACACCTTGAAGGTCTTGCTTTCCCCTCATAAGCGGATTATTCCCTAACGACTGTGGGAGCAGAGGAAAAAATCATAAGTCATTGCACTGTGTCGCTTAAGAACGGAGTACTTAGCAGTGTAAAAGTTTTCATTTTGGGGCCAGTTCCTCTCCTTGCCCCCGTTGTCTTTTCGCTCTTTAGGGAGCAGCCCCTCACGGAGACCTCAGCCTGGAGCAAAGGAGGCTCGGGAGGGACCTTCTCGCTCTCCACAACTCCCCGACAGGAGCGTGCAGCCAGGTGGGGTAGGGCTCTGCTCCCACGGAACAGGGACAAGACAAGAGGGAATGGTCCTAAGTTGCGCCAGGGGACGTTTAGGTTGGACAGCAGGGGGAATTTCTTCATAGAAAGGGTGAAGATGTAAATGTAAATGAACTTCTTTGCAGGGAGGGTGGCGGAGCACTGGAACGACTGCCCAGGGAGGGCATGGAGACTCCGTCTTTGGAGACATTCCCAACCCGCCTGGACCTGTTCCTGTGTCACCTGCTCCAGGTGACCCTGCCTGGGCAGGGGGTTGGACTGGATGATGTCCAGAGGTCCCTTCCAACCCTAACAATTCCAAGATTCTGTAATTAGACATTGGAACGGGCTACCCGAGGAGGCGGCGGAGTCACCGTCCCTGCAGGGTGACACGGTGGTGTTGGTGACGGGCTGGGCTGGCCGATCCCGGTGCGTTCCCAGGCTGGCCGATCCCGGTGCGTTCC